>ML248420.1:0-36699 GCA_005239495.1 Nicotiana undulata | reverse complement strand
AACAAGTGATACCTATGATCAATTTACAAAGAAAGGTTATGTTAAGATCAGTTACATGTTTGTTGATTACATGTCCTTACTTGATGTATTTTCTCACATGATTTACTGCTAAGCATGTACCTTATTTATTTATTTATGTACTGGACCTTAGTGAGTATGTATTCTACCTCTCGTCACTACTCTTTACGAGTTTAGACGGGATACTCACTGGGTACATATTTGTTTATATGTACTCATGCTGCACTTTCTTTCTTTTTCTGCACTTGACTGTGCAGGTATTGAGGCTGGTTCGTCTGTTCGTCCGTCAGCTGATAGGTACTGATCGCGGCGTCGCTCCACACGGTGAGCTGTCTTCTTGGCGTTTTCCTGACAGCACCTCTGGAGCCTCCTAGTTTCATTTTGCTCAGTCTTTTGTTCCAGACTGCGGCTTGTATATTTTGTATATGTATTTCTGCTGTTGTATCTATGTAGCCGCCCGTTGACACTGTGACACTAGTCCTGGCACACACTTGTTGTAGTTATCGGGGTTGTATATGTATTGGGCCTAGCTGTGGTTCAGCTTGTTTCTACGGCCTTACCCCATGTTGTTATTGTATTCCGCATTTTCATTGTTATTGTTGTTCGTTGGCTTTCCTAACCTCGCCGTTAGGCGCCATCACGACCTGGACCGGTTTTGGGTCGTGACAACACGAGTCGCAAGTACGATGCACGATCGTGGTTCAGCTTATTATATCGAGTCAGCACGCGAGTCGCAGGTATGATTCGTGATCGTGGGTTAGCTTATGACCTCAGTCCTTATGACCACCCTTATGACTCCGGCCGGTTGTCTTGTCCTGGTTTGTGTATGACCACTTGAGTTCTGAGTCATTTGTAACGAGATTGTCAGGTATTGGTTATGAGAGGATTTTGGTACTTTGATGTTCATTTTTTTTATATTTACCTGGGTTACATTACTTGCTATGTACTTGTTGTTTACTGATTCACATGCCTATTTCCTTTTTTCCATATCTCGTTATATATTATATTACTGGACCTTAGCGAGTATCTAGTCGACCTCTCGTCACTACTCCTTCGAGTTTAGACGGGATACTCACCGAGTACATATTTATTATGTACTCATGCTGCACTTCTTCTTCTGTACTTGATTGTACAGGTCCGGAGGCTGGTACATCGGACTATCAGGCCGGTGCTAGATACTAACTTGTGTGTATTAGACTTCACGGTGAGCTGCTCTTCATGGCGATCCCTGGCAGCACCCTGGAGTTTCTTTTTGTCATTTTCCCGTCTATTCCATTCAGACTGTTGATTTGTATATATATTATCCTTGTATAGTCAGATAGCTGCCCGTGACACTCGTGACACTAGTTCCTGGCACACACGTAGCATATATTTTGAGTTGTGGGCGGTATATTTATACATATGCTTACCTTTTGGCCATGTTTTGTTATGATTTTATTTCGTATCACAGGTTATCATCATGCTAATAATTGTTTAAAACTGGTAAACGTTGGAAATATTGATCAAATAGGAAGGGTAACACTTAGTATCATCCATGTTGGCTTGCTTAACCTCGTCGTTGGGCGCCATCACGACCTGAATTAGGATTTGGGTCGTGAGAACGTTGTATCAGTTCTCTAGGTTCACGTAAGTCTCACGAGTCACGAGCAAGTCTTGCGGATCGGTACAGAGACATCTGTACTTATCTTCGAGAGGCTACGAGGCTGTAGGAGTACTTCCCTTCTTGATTCTTCGTCGTGCGATTTGATTCCCTTAAGGCTTATGCCTATGTTTCTTCCTACTCAATCTTACGCTTCGTGAAGCGCTTGTTATGAATCGGGAATTTGAGGAGTTGTAATGATGCTACAGATATAATGCGTGATGTTTCCGTACATAGTTGATTGGATTGTTTCTATCGCCCTGCAAAAGGATATTATGTTGTTCCAGCTCAGTAGCTGTGTGTCTGGGAGCCTTGAGACTATGCTCGGGATGTTAAGATGCTTACGGTCGGTTATCGCACGACGTTGTTATGATAGTAAAATGCTTGCCCATATGTCGGGGTGATGAATGGATCGAAGGGAGGCCTTCTCAGAGTGGGTTTTGAGATTTTAGTATTTGAGTTCCCACAGAGTAAAGGCATTTGGACTATGAACGATCTGGTTCGGGTTGGTAAGGCAGTAAGACTTGGTGTTAACGAGCAAGGTGGAGTATTCACATGTGTTGTGGTATATCGAATAACATGCGTTAAGTTCACCGGTGTTATAGCTCTTTGGTTGCATTGGGTTAGAGTGTTGAAGAAGTGGTTGCCAGAGATCGTGGTGTGTAGTGGTTCTGAATTGAATAGTTACTTTTAATAAAGGCAGTTCGATAAAGACGATCTTCGGGGAGTTTGAAGTCGTGGTGATCTGCTGGTTCAAGAGCCACAGAAAATGATATTGAATTGAGGTCGCAATTGAGAAGTATGTGATGAAGGGAGACATATGAGAAGTGTCAGGTGGCTGCTAAATCACTAGATGCCAGGCGTCAGAGACGGAAGTCGGGTAGTTTCTTAAAGAAATGAGTTTAACTAAGTGGGAGAGTGACATTGTAGCCTATGAGTTCAGTGGTAAGACGGCTGCCTACCTTGAGGAGGAGTTGGAGTGGTTTGAGAATTTGTGGACAGGGATTAGGTCCCCGAGCTTAATCTAAACTGTTGGTTATCGGTGGAAGGTTGGATGCAACAGGGAAGAGTGGTTAGGGATGAGGAAGGATGCTATATGGCGGTGAATTTGAAGATGTTGTAGCGCAATTAATAAATGTCCATGAGAAGCTAACAGACAGGTAAAGTTGGTGAATGAGAACAAGCTTAGGGTGAAGTATTGATGTTGCAGACGGTGTGCGCCGCAACATTGTTGGAAAGTGTCAGTTGGTAAATTCCACAGGTGGGTTATCCCCTATGAGTAGGTTACCGATTGTGTGATTGGCAAAGTTTATCAAGGGATTCTAGTGGCTATTCGGTAGGAGGCCGAATATGTGAAGGATGCTAGAGAATTTGAGTATTAATGGGATGCTAACTGGAGAATTTAGAAGAATTTGACAGATTGGTTGAGCAAGATTTTGTTAACAGAGGAGAAGGGATCTCATCAGTGTCTAGAATGGTGCAAGAAGTAGCTTCGGGCAAAGTGGGGGAGTTCCACCATCTGTGGTTGGGTTGTAAGATTGTGTTCTCATGGGGTTGAGGATTGTCGGCGTATTGGCAAGTTAGTACAACTAAGGGGCAGAGAAAAAAAAGGTGATTTTTCATGGGATTTGATGAAGGGTGCAAAAGTTGGCCCTGTTGGACCAGGGTTAGGCTCTGGAAGATTCAAAATTTATGCTTAAGGCATAAGCAATTCGTAAGGATAGTATTTGAGGCGTGAGAGAATAAACTCCCGGTTGTCGAAATATTTTCAAGAAAGTGTGAGACGGGTTGCCGAATATAGGCAACATAATCTCATGAATCAAGGTCACTCGGGATGAGTTTGCTATGAGTTGAAGGAAGTTACTACTATCTCTGAGGCAATTGAGATGATTAAAAGAAGATAGATTGGTTAGCCATGGTTAAAATGGCACACGTACGGCAGTGATCATTTCCTTCGGTGTGATTGAGTAGGTGTATGGTTAGTGCCGATGCGCGTGGGGCGTGTCGGCCGTCGTAATAGATTTCATTGGAAGCATTCAAGTGCTATGTCCTGTCAGGTATAGGCAGATCCCACACTACTTAAGGATTTGCATGTGCTGTGATTGTGAAAATTCGCTCGTGTGTTGTTATGGTTCTCATGAATTTAGGTAAGTAAAAGGCTTCTCTGTGATGAAATGTTCACCCTATTAGTGGTTCATGAGTTATGATGGAACTCCGATGATATTCCATATTGGCATGTTAGGTGCAGTAAGCAGTTCTTGGCACGTTCGAGGACGAACGTCTGTTTAAGTGGGGGAGAGTGTAACGACCCGACCGGTCGTTTTGCGTTATCGGACCCTGTTTCCCTAAATGAGATTTATTTTAAATTTATAAGTATCACGCTATTTAAAACAAGGGATAAGTAAATCTGTGAATGTGAGAAGGTAAGCAAATCGGAAAAAATGAATTTCGCTGAAATTTGACATTTTGGGATAAAATATGGCCCGAGCAAAAATACTCAGTATTTTTGGACTAGTGCCATACAAGGTACCATATGGATATAATAGTAAGGTGTATAAAGTGTATTAAAAGTGAGAAGTATTTTATATAATTTGAAATAATTCTTAATTATGCGGGTAATTGGTTAATTATCGGGTAACGAGACATTACCTAATTAATTAATTAATGGATAAAGACTTAAATTCCCCCCAACCCCACATGACGACAAGACAATTCTTGACCAAATGACTGTTAGTTATCTTGGTTAGGTGGCAAGAAATGTGTCAAGTACAAAGACACTTCATTCTAGGATTTTAAGGACAAATATTTTCCTAAGACACTTAAGTCACTTTTCTTCAAAAAATTTCAATGCAATCAGACGTGAACTTACAAAAAATCCTACAAAGTTTAAAGGTTAGCAAGATGATTCTTACAAAATTCCTACAAAAGTTCCCACAGAAAGAAAGAACGTGATTTCTTCATTTCTAACATTACAACATGATTTCACATGATTCATTTCTAAACACTACAATCTTAGCAATTCTTATAAGTTTTCAACTTGACTCCTTGCAACCAAATAATTCCAACGAGAATTATTAGCACATTAGCAACGTAAACATTTGCGGTTTTAAAAGGAGTACGGTGCAATCTTTTCCAAAAATATAATACGGATTTTTTCTACTCCAGTTACGAGTCCTCGGGTGTAGAGTTCGGAGTTGCGGGCGCGTTCTTGGTCCGAGAGGTAGATTCGACACGAGGTGAGTTTCCTTTCAAACCTTGTAAGGGGGAATTGTCCCCATATGTACTCTATTTACTGTATACACATGTTGCGGGGGCTACGTACGTACCAAGTGACGAGAGTCCGTACGTGGCGACTAGTCTGCTATGTTGGGTAACTTTAGGATTCACAAACATGACTCGATGTGCCCTATTTGTACTTTTGGATGTGTTGTGAATTGCATATTATTCCTGAGATGATATAAAAATGCGGAATATTATGATTTAACCCCAGTTGATTTATCATTGGCATTGGCACAGTCCGATTGAGTTCACTGTTGAGTTGGTACACATATGTAGTTAGATATATATATATATCTATGCACTTGTTATCGAGTCAGCACACGAGTCGCAAATATGATGTGCGGCCCTGGGTCAGCTTATTACTAATTATTATCGAGTCACCACACGAGTCGCAGGTATGATGCGCGATCGTGGGTCAGCTTATCATTATCCAGTCAGCACACGAGTCGCAGGTACGATGCGCGATCGTAGGTCAGCTTATTATATCGAGTCAGCACGCGAGTCGCAGGCATGATTGGCGATCGTGGGTTAGCTTATGACCTCAGTCCTTATGACCACCATTATGACTCCGGCCGGTTGTCTTGTCCTGGTATGTGTATGATCACTTGAGTTCTGAGTCACTTGTAACGAGATTTTCAGGTATTGGTTATGAGAGGATTTTAGTACTTTGTTGTTCATTTTTCTGATATTTACCTGGGTTACATTACTTCCTATGTACTTGTTGTTTACTGATTCACATGCCTATTGCTTTTTTCCATATCTCGTTATATATTATATTGCTGGACCTTAGCGAGTATCTAGTCGACCTCTCGTCACTACTCCTTCGAGTTTAGACGTGATTCTCACTGGGTACATATTTATTATGTACTCATGCTGCACTTCTTCTTCTGTACTTGACTGTACAAGTTCGGAGGCTTGTACATCGGACTATCAGGCCGGTGCTAGACACTGACTTGTGTTGATTAGACTTCACGGTGAGCTGCTCTTCCTGGCAATCCCTTGCAGCACCCTAGAGTTTCTTTTTGTCATTTTCCCGTCTATTCCATTTAGACTGTGAATTTGTATATATATTATCCTTGTATAGTCAGATAGTTGCCCGTGACACTCGTGACACTAGTTTCATGCACACACGTAGCGTATATTTTGAGTTGTGGGCGGTATATTTATACATATGCTTACCTTTTGGCCATGTTTCGTTATGATTTTATTTCATATCACAGGTTATCATCATGCTAATAATTGTTTAAAACTGGTAAACGTTGGAAATATTGATCAAATAGGAAGGGTAACACTTAGTATCATCCATATTGACCTGAGTTAGTTAGCCTTTAAAAATAGCCTTAAAATGGGAAAAGTCAACTAAGAGTTGACTTATTGGTAAACGACCTCAGAATGCAGATTGTATTGCTCGAATAGCTTCATTAGGTGATTTGGGACTTAGGAGTGTGTTCAGAATAATTTTGTGATGTCCGGTGCAGAATTAGGCTTGAATTGGCGAAAGTTAGTTTTTGGTGATTTTCGGTCGGCAGTGGAAAATAGGCTATCAGGGTCGGAATGGAATTCCGACAGTTGGAACAGGTTCGTAATGTCATTTTGGATGTGTCTGCAAAATTTCAGATCAATCAGAGTTGTTTTGGATAGTTTCAGCATCGTTGGTGGATTTTAGAAATATCAAAGTTCTTAGGCTTGAATCCGATGTAAAATTGGTGTTTTGATGTTTATTTTAGTGTTTTGAGAGTGCAACTAAGTTTGAATGATCATATGTGATGTGTTGGTATGTTGGTTGGGGTCCCTAGGGGCTCGTGATTGATTTCGGATGGTTAGCGGGAAGTTCGGAACTTGAAATAAGCAGCTACAGCTGCTGGTGCTGGTGTAACCGCACCTGTGGAAGTTTTACCGCAGGTGCGGGCCTACAGGAGCAAGCAGAGCACCGCAGGTGCGGATGTGAGAGGCTCAGTAGAGGATCGCATGTGCGGGAGGAGGATCGCACCTGCGAAGCCGCAGGTGCGAAGAAAAATGGCGCAGGTGCAGAGGCCGAGTTTTTGGGTATTCTCTGTAGGTGCGGACCTGGGACCGCAGGTGCGGGTCCGCAGGTGCGATTAAGTGGCCGCAGGTGCGGAACCTTTGTTCAGAAAATATAAATTTAACCTTCCGCGACTTAAACCCTTTTTACACCATTGTTGTACGGACAGAGAA
The DNA here is from genome assembly GCA_005239495.1 of Nicotiana undulata. Lineage (NCBI taxonomy): Eukaryota > Viridiplantae > Streptophyta > Magnoliopsida > Solanales > Solanaceae > Nicotiana > Nicotiana undulata. The sequence continues at coordinate 29,567 of ML248420.1, read as the reverse complement.
CTTTGGGGGCAATATTTGAAGAGGTAAATCCTTGTTCTTCATAGAGGTAAGTGTTTTGATCAGTAAAACTTGATTATGGATGATCATAGAACATAAAACCAGTGTAAATTCATGGAAAATCAGTAGAAAAATTGGGTTTTAGGGCTTGAGATTATGAGACCTTTAGGGGTCGATTTGAGGGGTCAAACGAACTCCGATTTTGGTGTTAATTATATGTTCGGACTCGTGAGAGGACGAAGAACACTTTTGTTTAAAAATTTCTGAGTTTTGGGATGCAGGCTCGGGGGTCGGGTTTTGACCGGTTTCGGATTTTTGGGTTAAATTTGGTATCTTTCAATTGGAATTCGTTCCTTAAGCATATGTTGATGATAAAAATCTGAACTTGGTAGATTTGGAGCCTTCATAGGTTGATTCGAGAGGCAAGCGCATTGCGGAATAGTTTTCGGGCTAGTTTTGAGGTAAGTAATGTCTTTAAATCGTATCCTGAGGGTATGAAACCCCGGACTATGCACCCTTTCACGGGTTTTGAAATGCAAAGGTTGAAACTTAGGCGATACATTCATTACTTAGGCGACTATTGAGTTACGAAACGACTTTTTAAAGCTTATTTCCAATAGTACTATATATACTTGATATGTTTTGAGCTGTAAGCCATGTTTGGGGCCTAGTGCCGATTTGTTTATCCCTTGGGGGATGTTTTACTATTATCCTCACTAATATGTTATGATTTTACACTCAATCTTTTCCTGTGAAATTATTTTGACACTCGGAGTATTTTGATAATAATTCTTGAAAATGAAACACTGCTTTTGGGTCGAGAACCCGGTATATTTATGGCCTGAAAGGAAAATTGAGAGTGTCTGACTGAGTGAGGCTGCTGGCCTATATGTGAGGATGTTATGATATGAGTGAGGCTGCTGGCCTATATTGTGAGGATGATATGATATGAGTGAGGCTGTGGGCCTATATTGTGTGTGATTTATGCCATGATGTGGCTTATTATAGCGCTTGGGCTGTAGGAGCCCATCCGGAGTCTGTAACACACCCCCAGTGAGCGTTGATACCGACTGAGTGATGCCCGCGGGGCTTATGCTGAGTGATTGTGAGGATGACTGATGGGCAGAGTGATTGTGAGGTTGCCTGATGGGTAGAGTGATTGTGAGGTTGCCTGATGGGCTAATACTGAAAGATATTGTTACGAGAAATGATTATGGCCCGAGGGGCAGTTTTATGAAGATTTTTACTGAGTTTTCAAACTATGATTTACTTCGTTTTCAAACTGATTTTTACTGAGAATGTTACTGAGATACACTGATATTGCACTTGTTTTCAAAGGATTTCTGGAAACTGATTTCGAACTTATGTATTTGCTGAATACTACCTGGTGACTTGGTGTTTTACTGGCTTTCGTGAAATTGTGTATCTGTACTGTGTGTTTTATAATTCTCAGACTGTGATTTATTTTTATTACTACTGAGTTGGTGCACTTATAAAGACTCCCTGTGCCTCTGTGCACAGATTCAGGTGACGGTTTGGAGCAGTAGCTGTATCAGTTCGTTAGCAGCTGTTACGGGATTTCGAGGTAGCTGTCCAGCGTCCACAACTTCTCCATTTTCCTTCCTCATTTAGTTTTAGTATTTGATTCAGAGACATATAGTATAGTTTTAGCAGAGTTAGATTTATTTATTCTTAGACGCTCATGACTATTGACTCCAGTTCTTGGGAGGTTGGTTTAGGATAATATGGGAACGCTAAGACTTATTTATATTATTTAATGATGTGGTTGCATGCTTATTATTGAATTGTGAACTCGTGAAATTGAACAAATGCATAGTAAAGTGATGGTTGGCTAGCCTAGTTCCACGATAGGCGCCATCACGGCCTGTTAGGAATTGGGGTCGTGACAAGTTGGTATCAGAACTCTAGGTTACATAGGACTCAACGGTCATGAGCATGTTTAGTAGTGTCTTGCGGATCGGTACGGAGACGTCTGTACCTATCTTCGAGAGGCTGAAAACCCCTTAGGAAATATTCCACATTCTTGAATTCTTGTCGTGCGAATCCATTTTATTCAGCCAAAAGCGTAACTCTTTGAATTCCTTTTATGTATTTGAATGCGCACACGAGCGCTTGGTATCAGTTGTCCGTCGTCGGCTTGTGACTTCCAGGGATGAGATGTGATTTTTTACATGTTAATAATGGGCCAGTCGGAAGGACTTCAGGTCGGTTTTTTTCTGTGGCTTGAGTGTTGAGATTTCATTTGGGTGAGCACATGTGTTGGGGGACTTATATGTCCGTTTGTGTCCTTATTGATGGAACTTTGCGACTAGATGACTATGTGGTGAGTGTGATTAACAGTTAGATGTATTCAGGGTGTTTGATTGTGACCAAAATGAATTGGCGGGAGATGTGGCAAGAACCATTGATTATTTGACTTCTGTATTTAGTTAGAATATGTCTTCGAGTTATGAGTATTGAAGGACCTCTCGTGTAGTTTAGTTGTGGAGTGAAGTGGGTTTTTTTGTTATGTTCTGAGTTCCTGTGATGTCTTTTGAGCTGACCAATGCTTCAGTAACATTCATGTATTTGATTAGCGGTGTATTCAGGCAGTGATTGCACTCCTTTGTTATTGTATTTATTGATGGCATCCTGTCGTACTCACATAGCCAGGGATAGCATACTCGGCATTTGATGATGGTATCACAAGGATATAGGGAGGAGAAGCTTTGTGCGAAGTTCTCCAAGTGTGAATTTTTGGCTCAGTTCAGTAGCAGTCTTAGGACACATGGTGTGCAGTGAAGGTATCCATGTGGTCAGACGAGTGTGAGTAGAGCTTCCAAAAGCTTAAGATTCCTTGACCACGGCCCCAGTGTTAGTATTTCCATCAGCTTCAGGTTCTTATACCGCTAAAAGGTATGTCTTGGGGGCAGGAAATAGTTGTCTTCTGATGTAGGAGGGTAAAGCGATTGAGTAATAGCTATGATTTTCGGAAGTGTATAGAGAGATATCAGTTGAGGCTAAGAAGGCAGGGGCTGCGGGTTGTCCTGAGGTGTGTGGTCCTTATGTTGATCAGTAGTAAGTTTCTACCAGTAAATGATGTATGTTGTAATTTGAGTTTAGATCGCTTGTGGAAGTTGGCATGACCATTTCAATGGTGGATGCGAGATTTGTATTTGATTTGAGGGTTAGATGGTTTGGGTCATATGAGCTTATGGAGGATCTAGTTGAATCTCACCACAATATGGTGGCAGTGATAGCGTATGGGCGTTGTGAGTTACTGTTTGTCTTGATCCTTGGCTTTGAGCCAAGTGGGGGAGTTCGTTATTGATAAGTTGATTACACGATTATGTGTTGTACTGGTTTCGGTGCAAGGTATATTGGTGAATCAGTTATGACATACAGAGGCGGAGTCTAGGAATGACTCGAGTGATGGAAATTTCTTCAATCCAAGTTGTAATATACTTTACGGATAGTGGAATTCATTGAATGATGGAGTTGTACTGGTAAGGGTAGAGCGTGCAATGTATGAGTGTGCTTGTTGCTTCAAAGGGGTGGATTACTTTCCTAGTATGTGGATTGCAAGCGGGGTCAGGTCGTTCTGTTTACTTTGTTGGTGTAATTGAAATTGCGTAGAGTAAATGACATTCGAGAATGGTTTAGACGGATTCAAGGTTATATGTAGCGATCGAGGATCTTCAAGGTGTGAGAAGGGATAGAACTGAGATTTACGGGGGAAGGTGTCAAGGCTTGTGGTGTATTTGCTTTATCATGGATTCTATCCATCAGTATCAGGAAAGTGAAGGTAATGACTTTAAATTCGCAGGAAGTCTCTTTAGGGTAAGTATTTCTAATGTGGTGCATTTGGGGATAATTGAGGGAGTATTCAACGGCTTATGAGCCTTAGACGGTATATTTTTATGCTCGGGTTTCGTGCGGTGAGTCGGGATTGAGAATTGCGGTATTATGGCAAGAAGAAGTATCAATTCGAAGGTAATTCAGAAGGAACTTGGATAAATAGGACAGTTTGGTAGTACGTTGGATAAGCATGATAAGGGATATGGTTAGTATTTTGGGTGTTTATAAGGTAATGAGTTGCTACAGGTGTTTCTTAGCAATTCTCTTGGAATTTGGTGGCATGCGCAGCTTGGTTGAGTTAGAAGGATTCAGTCCTAACGGTGTGGTGTTGTACAAATGGGACTTGGAGAGTTCTTGATGGTTTATACCACGGTTGGAGATGTATATTTCTACTGGCGTGAGGGCCATGTGATGTATAGTGATTTTGCTTCTAGATGGGATCAAATGAAAAGTTCTTGACTAGTTGGGTATGTAGATGTTTGTGGCTAGGACGGGAGCATGAAGTTCTCATATTTTAAAATAGGGTTGCATGGCGTATGCGGTATTTTGTGTATAGTGGAGAGTGACATATGTGAGGTCACAGTTCAGTTCTGGAAGGAAGGTCAGAACTGGCAGTTCAGATGATTAGGTAAAGGATACCACTATTGGGTGGCTGGATGAGAGTATACATTCAAAAAGGACAACGTGTTTAAGGCAATGTGTTTGAATGAGGATGCCTCATTGGTGTTATGACTCTCTCTTGTTGGATCGACAACTGGTATTCAAGGTTTCTTGGTGACACAGAGGAATTATGGGGGTATCCCTCGCGGAATGATAAGTATTAGGAGTGTTATATATTTGAGTGGTGGAATTGGGATCAGATGTGGTAATTGGTGCGCTTAATGGATTTCGACACTGGGAGTTCTCATAAAAAGATTATTTTGTAGTTGTGAACTACAAGGATGCGAGCAAAGCTAGTCAGGTGTTAGTATATGTCATGATTCAGTCATTATGAACCATTTGAGAGTTATCTACCTGATGTGGATGATCAGAGTTGATTTAGAATTTTTGGTAGGCCAGTGTGGGTGTGTGTTCTACACTGAGTCGAAATTGTTGACTCCAAATTGTTGTTGCTGAGGGATGTACCATTTGATTTTCACTGAGCTTATTCGTGTTTTAGAGTGGTCTATGAGTTACCTTTCGGTGTTTCTAGGAGTTGCGATCGTTGGTTATATATGTGCATAGGGTGTAGTTCTATCGGGGCTTTATAGCGAGATTTGAGTAAGGCAAGTAAGTAGCTGTTGCAGGATTGAGACGTGTTGGTTATGCTCTTTCAGGTTCGGGTGGCATGGTGTCGTCCAATTTCCCCCGTGGTTATGGCAATGCACTTTGAGTAATTGATATCGAATTTCGCATGGTTATTGATTTTGAGCAAGGTGGCTTGGATTGTGTCATGTGGTCCAGCGGTCGGATGGGATCACGCTTTGCAGCTCAGTTAGGCAGAGGTATGATCCTTGGTATCGGATTTGTGTGATATGGTTTCAAGATGTGTATCATGCTTTTAGCATGATGTGGTAATGGTAAGTGTTAGTGGAAGGATAGTCATCTCGTGTGAGTCTTCTTTATTTAACGAATTGATCTCTGGGTATTTGGTTATTGAGTGCACAAGTTATGGCCCTGGATGGTATTGATACTGATCGAACGAATGGTTGGTAGTTGATACGTGTTTCTTTCATCATCGGCAGTATATGGAAGTGTTAGAGCGAGTCATGGTTCGATAAGATGGTATGTACCGGTATTGAGTTGTTTGAACAACTATTGTGGTTAGGAGTTATCGCTATGAGTGGTTGAGCCACGAGGTATATTATGTGATTTCATCTTGGGTTACGGATATGGTTTGATACAGCGTGTTCAGACTATTTCAGCTTATAGTCGTGGAAATTTGAACTTGTAAATTATTTCAGAAGTGGAAACTTGTTTTTAAGGTTTATGGGTCAGGATCTGATAATGAAATTTCAGTTATGTTGTGTTATCAGACCTAGATGGAGTAGGGTGACGTGGGATCACCTCCGATCATGTGCATGGTAGGTTACACAACAATTTTTGGTGGTGTTGGAACAGCTCTAGGCACGTTCGAGGACGAACGTATGTTTAAGTGGGGGAGAATGTAACGACCCGGTCTGTCGTTATGTAGAACTTGCATTATAATTATTGTTATTGCCCTGTCATAGGTTGTTTGTACTGTATTTGATGTATTAGAATTGGTAGGCTTGAAATCGAATGGTTGTAGTGAGAGTTCAGTCAGTTAGCCTTTAAAAATAGCCTTAAAATGGGAAAAGTCAACTAAGAGTTGACTTATTGGTAAACAACCTCGGAATGTGGATTTTATGGTTCGAATAGCTTCGTTAGGTGATTTTGGACTTAGGAGTGTGTTCAGAATAATTTTATGATGTCCGATGCAGAAATAGGCTTGAATTGGCGAAAGATAGTTTTTGGTGATTTTCGGTTGGCAGTGGAAAATAGGCTATCGGGGTCGGAATGGAATTCCGACAGTTGTAACAGGTTCGTAATGTCATTTTGGATGTGTCTGCAAAATTTCAGGTCAATCAGAGTGGTTTTGGATAGTTTCAGCATCGTTGGTGGATTTTAGAAATATCAAAGTTCTTAGGCTTGAATCCGATGTAAAATTGGTGTTTTGATGTTTATTTTAGTGTTTTGAGAGTGCAACTAAGTTTGAATGATCATATGTGAGGTGTTGGTATGTTTGGTTGGGGTCCCGAGGGGCTCGAGATTGATTTCGGATAGTTAGCGGGAAGTTCGGAACTGCGATTTCTGGTGCTGGTGTAACTGCACCTGCAGAAGTTTTACCGCAGGTGCGGGCCCGCAGGAGCGAGCAGAGCACCGCAGGTGCGGATTTGAGAGGCTCAGTAGACGATCGCAGGTGCGGGAGGAGGATCGCACCTGCGAAGTCGGAGGTGCGGAGAAAAAGGGCACAGGTGCAGAGGCCGAGTTTTTGGGGATTCTCCGCAGGTGCGGACCTGGGACTGCAGGTGCGGGTCCGCAAGTGCGCTTAAATGGCCGCAGGTGCGGAACCAATGTTCAGAAAATATAAATTTAACCTTCCGCGACTTAAACCCTTTTTGCACCATTGTTGTACGGACAGAGAGCTTTGGGGGCGATTTTTGAAGAGGGAAATCCTTGTTCTTCATAGAGGTAAGTGTTTTGATCAGTAAAACTCGATTATGGATGATCATAGAACATAAAACCAGTGTAAATTCATGGAAAATCATTAGAAAAATTGGGTTTTAGGGCTTGAGATTATGAGACCTTTAGGGGTCGATTTGAGGGGTCAAACGAACTCCGATTTTGGTGTTCTTTATATGTACGGACTCTTGGGAGGACGAAGAACACTTTTGTATAAAAATTTCTGAGTTTAAGAATGCGGGCCCGGGGGTCAGGTTTTGACCGGTTTCGGATTTTTGGGTTAAATTTGATATCTTTCAATTGGAATTCGTTCCTTAAGCATATGTTGATGATAAAAATCTGAACCTGGTAGATTTGGAGCCTTCGGAGGTTGATTCGAGAGGCAAGCGCATTGAGGAATAGTTTCCGGGCTAGTTTTGAGGTAAGTAATGTCTTTAAATCATGTCCCGAGGGTATGAAATCCCGGACTATGCACCCTTTCACGGGTTTTGAAATGCAAAGGTTGAAACTTTGGTGATACATTCATTACTTAGGCGACTATTGAGTTGCGAAACAACTTTTTAAAGCTTATTTCCAATAGTACTATATATACTTGATATGTTTTGGGTTGTAAGACATGTTTGGGGCCTAGTGCCGATTTGTTTACCCCTTGGGGGATGTTTTACTATTATCCTCACTGATATGTTATGATTTTACACTCAGTCTTTTCCTGTGAAATTGTTTTGACACTCAGAGTATTTTCATGCTAATTCTTGAAAATGAAATACTGCTTTTGGGTCGAGAACCCGGTATATTTATGGCCTGAAGGGAAAAGTGAGAGTGTCTGACTGAGTGAGGCTGATGGCTTATATGTTGAGGATGTTATGATATGAGCGAGGCTGCTGGCCTATATTGTGAGGATGATATGATATGAGTGAGGTCGCGGGCCTATATTGTGTGTGATTTATGCCATGCTGTGGCTTATTATAGAGATTGGGCTGTAGGAGCCCCTCCGGAGTCTGTAACACACCCCCAGTGAGCGCTGATACCGATTGAGTGGTGCCTGCGGGGCTTATGCTGAGTGATTGTGAGGAGGCCTGATATGCTGAGTGATTGTGAGGATGCCTGATGGGCAGAGTGATTGTGAGGTTGCCTGATGGGCAGAGTGATTGTGAGGTTGCCTAATGGGCAGAGTGATTGTGAGGTTGCCTGATGGGCATAGTGATTGTGAGGTTGCCTGATGGGCTAATACTGAAAGATATTGTTACGAGAAATGATTATGGCCCGAGGGGCGGTTTTATGAAGATTTTTACTGAGTTTTCAAATTATGATTTACTTCGTTTTCAAACTGATTTTTACTGAGAATGTTACAGAGATACACTGATATTGCACTTGTTTTCAAAGGATTTCTAGAAACTGATTTCGAACTTATGTATTTGCTGAATAAAACCTGGTGACTTGGTGTTTTACTGGCTTTTGTGAAATTGTGTATCTGTACTGTGTGTTTTATAATTCTCAGACTGTGATTTATTTTCATTACTACTGAGTTGGCGTACTCATAAAGACTCCATGTGCCTCTGTGCAGAGATTCAGGTGACGGTTTGGAGCAGTAGATGTCTCAGTTCATTAGCAGCTGTTACGGGATCTCGAGGTAGCTGTCCAGCGTCCACAGCTTCTCCATTTTCCTTCCTCATTTAGTTTTAGTATTTGATTCAGAGACATATATTATAGTTTTAGCAGAGTTAGATTTATTTATTCTTAGACGCTCATGACTATTGACTCCAGTTCTTGGGAGGTTGGTTTAGGCTTATATGGGAACGCTAAGACTTATTTATATTATTTAATGATGTGGTTGCATGCTTATTATTGAATTGTGAACTCGTGAAATTGAACAAATGTGTCGTAAAGTGATGGTTGGCTAGCCTAGTTCCATGATAGGCGCCATCACGGCCTGTTGGGATTTGGGGTCGTGACAGGCTCGAGGACCGCACTTGCGGTCTCGCACATGCGAGCCAAGGGTCACACCTGCGGAAGTGGCCTAGGAGGCCTAGGGCCGCACCTGCGGAGGAAATCCCGCACCAGCGGGTCCGCTCCTGTGGAAAGAGGTCCGCACCTGCGGTGTTGGACCAACTCTCCTAGGGTCGCACCTACGGAGCCTTGACTGCAGGGGCGGTCTCGCACCTGCGACCTGGGCAACCGCACCTGCAGTCACCCCAGATTTGGTGCACCAGCAGCTGAAGCTGCTGGTTTTTGGCTCCGTTTGGTGTCCGGGAGGCACCTGGGACCACCCGAGCCCCCGTGCAATTATACCAACAAGTCCTAAATAATATTACAAACTCGCTCGAGCCTTCGGAACACCCAAAACAATGCTAAAACTCAAAATCACACCTCAAAACCCCTAGAATCAAACTTAAGAATTTCTAAGTTCTTGAATTCGGTTTCAATGCGCCGAACCGACCTATACTACTCGGAATGACACCAAATCTTGCAAGCAAGTCATATTTGACATAATGAAACTATTCCCGATCCCAGAATTCCGTTCGAACCTCGATAACACAAAAACACGTTCCAAACCAACTTATGAACTTAAGGAAACTCTATTTTCGCTATTTGGCGTCGAAACGCTCCTGGGTCATCCAAAACCCATTCCGAACATACGCGCAAGTCCGAAATCCTCATACGAAGCTACTGGAACCGGCGAAACTCGATTCCGAGGTCGTTTACTCAAAATGTTGACCGAAGTCAAACCTGGCTTTAAAAGCCAACCTTACGGAACCAAGTGTTCCTATATTACTCTAAACACTTTTGAATCCCGAGCCACCAGTCCCCGCAAGTCATAAATCACCAATAGATGCTACGGAAGGTCTTATTTGGGGGAACGAGGTCTGAGTACGCAAAATGACCGGTCGGGTCGTTACAGTCTGGGTGGATGACTGCTGGTAAGCTAGCTTGTCCTTACTGCATGGAAAATAGTAAAACGTTCACTTCTAATTATGGCCGAAAGCAATCATGGTTTGATTGTCATCGTCAATTCTTTCCTCCGGATCATGAGTTTAGAAGGATGAAAAATGCATTCAAAAAGAATAAAATGGAGTATGATTCTCCACCTCCGATACTATTAGGTGAGGAAATTTGGGAGAGAGTCCAAAACTTCAGTAAAGTTACTGAAACTCCACCTTATAGATTTCCCGAATACGGTGTTACTCATAATTGGACGAAACAGAGTATATTTTGGTAGTTGCCTTATTGGAAGGATAATCTTCTCCATCACAACTTTGATGTCATGTATATTGAGAAGAATTATTTTGGCAATTTGTTCAACACACTGATGGATGTTAAAGGTAAGACAAAGGATAACCCGAAGGCTATAATGGACTTACAAGAATATTGCAGGCGACCTGAATTATACTTGCAGACAGAAAACAATGGTAAGATATTCAAGTCCAAAGCATGTTACACATTCACTTTGGAGGAAAGACGGCAAATTTGTGATTGGGTAACAAAATTGAATATGCTTGAGGGTTATGCGTCGAATCTTGGAAAAGAAGTTGATATGGAGGTAGGGAAGTTGAGCCATTTGAAAAGTCATGACTGTCATGTTTTCATGGAGACATTAGTGCCTATTGCATTTTTTGGTTTTCCTGAAAGAATCTGGAAACCCATCACAGAGATTAGTTTGTTTTTCAAAGACTTGTGTTCTTCCACATTAAGGGAAGAAAACCTACTCCAGATGGATCAGAACATTCGTGTAACATCTACTAAGATGGAAAAGATATTTCCATGTGGTTTTTTTATGTGATGGAACACCTTCCAATCCACCTTGTACACGAGGCACGACTTGGAGGGCCTGTTCAATACAGATGGATGTATCCCTTTGAGAGGTAATATTATAAGTTTCATGTAATTTTCTGTTTTATTTGAATGTTCTTGGCTAACCTGAAATTATGTAGGACAATTGGCAAATGCAAACAATTTGTTAAGCAGAGGAATAGGATTGAAGGATCTATATGTGAAGCTTATCTTGCAAAGGAAACTTCTCATATTTGCTCTTATTGTTTTGAGAGTAAGGTGAGATGTGATAGGAATAGGCCCAATAGGAACACGGTCGAATGTGTGAATGATCCATTATATCCGCCTATGTCCATATTCAATCAACCAGGCCGATGTTCTAAGGATGTGTCACGACCCAATTTCGGAGTCGTGATGGCGCCTGTCGTGGAACCAGGCCAGCCACCTATTTATAACTAATCTAGGTTCAATTATAGAGAAAATACCCATTTTGATAAATCCGAAATCAATAATAATAGTAAATCAGAATTTGGAAACAATTTGTAAACAAAACAAAAATCAAAACTCAAGTCCTACAATCCCGGATCGAGTGTCACACAGTCATGAGCTGCTAATACATAATGTAACTCAATGACCAACATAGTCTGAAAATAAATAACAACAGGTAGAATAGGAAAGAGATGACGAGATCACATACGCCAGCTGCTACCTCGAGAACTCTGATGGAAACTGCCGCTACTCAACGACCAGGGTCAAGTCCCGGTGTACCTGGATCTGCACACAAGGTGCAGGGGGTAACGTGAGTACACCAACTCAGTAGTAACGAAACCAAACTACGGGTTGAGAGGTAGTGACAGACTAAACCTCCGATAATTTTGAACAACAATATATAACTTGGACATGACAATAATATATCAGAAGATAAACAAGATGCATCAATTTATGTTTGTAGCCCTGCATACCAGCATGAATTCATATAGAATCAAGAATGATGTGTACTCAGTAATCAACTCTCATAAGGTGGTCCACTCAGTACTAGAATCTGGCCTTCCGGACCAGGGAAAGTCCATCCTGGATATTACATAAACACAAGTCACACAGTCACCTAGTACCGAGGAAAAAGGCTGATCCAGCCCCATGGAGAAGGTCCATCTCTGGAACATATCACTCGGACAAGATCCATGTCCAGGGAAGATCCATCCCTCAATATATGTGCGCTTACTGGGGGTGTAAAGACTCCGGAGGAGCTCCTATAAGCCCAAGCGCTATGTCAAGCCAAAGAAGGCATGATTCCAGGATCGCTGCGGTGTGCAGTCCGACCACATAACTGTCTCAAACCAGGATCCAAGCCTCACTCAGTCAGAACCTTACAGTCTCACTCAAAATGTTCTAACGTATGAAAAATCAGCCCAAAGCAATGATAATATAGAATAAACTAGCAACTTATGAGACTGAGGCATGAAACATATACTATAACAGGACTGAGTACATGAAAACAATAATCATAAACAGAGACAGCAATAATCGACCGTTCCCGTCTGAACATATCGGCGTGAAGCCTTAACATTTATGCTTAGCATGATTTCTATTGCATTCAAGGAAAATGCAACCTTCACAGTACCAATATCAACCTGAGATAACCATTAGACAGTGCCATGGGATGAGCCAGGCTACGAGTATTCGGTGTACGCCCACATGCCCGTCACTTGGCAAGTGCGTCACCTTAATTAACATCAAATATCAGATAGTTTGGGGTTTCGAACCCTCAGTTCCAAGTTTGGAAGCGTTACTTACCTCAAAACCGGCTAATATACTACTCTGCAGTGCTCTTGACTTTAAATTCGGCCTCCGAGTGCTCCAAATCTACCAATAATCAGATGAATATCATTATAATATGCTAAGGAACTAATCCCAATCGAAATTTATCAAAAATACTCAAAAATCCCGAAATTGGTCAAACCCAACCCCCGGGCCCACGTCTCGGAACTCGATAAAATTAACACCACAAGAATCCTCGTCCTCTCACGAGTCTATACATACCAAGAACACTGAAATCGTAGTCCAAATGACCCCTCAAATTCCCATTTTAAAGCCTCTTAATCCCAAGCCCTAATTACCCAATTTGCACAGATTTTTCCTTAATTTTCCACCATAAATCCGACCTTTAATCACATATAAACGAGTTTGGAGTCCAAAAACCTTACCTCAATGAAGCAGTATCGAATTCCCTCTTTAAAAACCCTTCAAAAGCTTCAAACCCAGATGAAATATTGAGAAAGATGGCTAAAATTTGCGAAGGCACGCTTTTATACCTTCTGCCCAGTGGTTCCGCACCTGCGACCACTTACTCTCACCTGCAGAAATGCACCTGCAGATCCCAGGTGCGCACCTGCGAAAAATCCCAAGGACCTCAACTTCCGCACCTGCGATCGGACTCCCGCACCTACGGCCTCGCAGGTGCGGCAATTACCTCGCACCTGCGGACTCTTCTCACTCAGCCAAAATTCCGCACCTGCGGAGGCATGTCCTCTCCTGCGGGACCTCACCTGCGGCTCCCCTTCCGCAGGTTTGAAAATACCAGTAATAGCAACATCAGCAATAGAAAAACCATTCCAAACTCCTCATTAATCGCCCAAAACCATCCCGAGCCCCTCGAGACCCCAACCAAACATACCAACACATCACGTAGGGTCATTCAAACTTAGTCGAGCCTTTGAAACACCAAACACAATATCAAATCCCCCAAAACACATCGAATTCAAGCCTATGAACATTGAAATTTCTAAATTCTACCAACGATGCCGAAACTACCCAAAGCAACTCTGATTGACCTGAAATTTTGCAGACATATCCAAATTGACATTACGAACCTGCTCCAACTGTCGGAATTCCATTCCGACAACGATAACCTATTTTCCAATGCCGACCACGATAACCTATTTTCCAATGCCGACCAAAAATCGCCAAAAACTAACTTTCGCCAATTCAAGCCTAATTCTACACCGAACATCACAAAAATATTCCGAACACACTCCTAAGTCCCAAATCACCTAAAAAAGCTATCCGAACAATAAAATCCGCATTCCGAGGTCGTTTACAAATAATTCAACTCCAGTCTGACTTTTCCAACTCTAAAGCTACTTTTAGTGACTAAGTGTCTCAATTCCTTCTATACCCACTCCGAAACTGAACTGACCAACTCTAACACATCATGAACAGTCTAACCAAGCTATGACAAGGCAAAAACAGAGAAATTTATACATGTTATACGTAATGACCGACCGGGTACTTACAGGATGTTAGAAAGAGAAGTTTGAGTGATATGGAGTACAAGTCAGCTACACTTCATGTGTTACTAAATTGTCCCAAAGTTGTACCATTTCTCAAGTAAGTATTGATTTAGTAGTTATCAAAATATAAAATTTAATGTGATTACATCTCAATGCAACTACTAAAAATATTTGATGTGTCACAGTCATTTCGTGGGTCAATTTGGCCATGATGTTGTATATGCGGGATTTGATACGTGGTTCAAACAATTTGTAAGTTTATCCTTATAATATTCTAACACTATGTAGGTAAACAATGTTTGGAAGTTACGCTAACTTATGAATTGTTTTAACAATATGTAGGTAAATGATCCAAATAATGGTGTAAATCAATTTTTGAAAGATATATATTGGGGACCTGGGCTTCAGGTCACAACAATGTCTAAGTACGTTGTGAATGGTTATAAGTTTCATACATAGGATTGCTCTAAAAATAAAAATAGCAACAACAACAGGGTGTGGGTTCAAGGAAGTGATGGCAACCAAGTTGGAGATATTGATTATTATGGCGTGCTCAAAGAAATAATTGAACTAGAATATTCAGGTTGGCCATATAAGAAATTGATACTCTTTAGATGCAATTGGTTTGACCCACATCCAACAAGAGGTACAAGAGTACACAACCAATACAACATAATTGAGGTTAATCATACGAGGGAGTATGATCGCTATGATCCTTTCATAATTGCACATAATGTTAGGCAAGTGTATTATGCTCCTTATCCATTGCGGCGGAATAAGTCTGATTGGTGGGTTGTAATTAAAACTAAGCCTGTAGGTAGGGTGGAAGTCGAGAATGTGTTAGATGTTGCTTATCAAAACGATATCTCCAGTGTTCACCAAATAGTGGACGGACTTTTAGAAAATGATTTGGAACATCCTGCACACATATTGGAAGAAATTGATATAGATGAAGTAACATTTATAGAAAATGAGGAGGAAGAATCAACTGATGAAGCTCAAACTAGTGAGGAAGAAGAATTCTCGGACGAGAAACAATACGTATGAGCTTTAAAAAGTTGGTTTCTTTAATAACTCTCGTTTTATAGCTAGTTTCTTATATGTTTCAATCTAAATATGTATTATATTATGCAGATGACAGGCAAGGGTCGAGGTAATGATGACCCTACTAGTTCTCGGGGTCGAGGAAAGGCTAGGAAGGGAAAAAGGAGGGTAGAAGATAATTGTCCATCTTTTCTACCCTCTTCAGAGATGCCGATGCCTGCGCCTATGTCTTATCCTCCACCTGATGGCTATTATGAGGTGCCACAACATCGCGAACCCTACATCTTTGTGCAGACACCGAGTCTTTCATCACAGGGCCATAGGACTGTACGTCCGTTATACAGTCCAGCTGCCTCACGACCACATGGATCACATCCATCCGTGTCCCAGCCACTCAAGTCACAGCCACGGGGGTCACAGCCACAAGGGTCACATCCATGGGGGTCATAGCCATCAGTATCACAGCCGCTTGCGGTCGATCCAGCTATGTCGCAGTCACAAGGATCACAACCATCTTCATCAGCGACTCCATCTATTTCAAGCCTTCGCCTACGAGATAGTAGCTCTGACCCCCTACACCTTCCACACATGCCTCTAATGTACAAGTTTCGGACGGTGATGTTGATGATGACGAGGAGGTGCATTATGATCAGTATGGCAAGATTATCATAGTCCCTGAGGGTGATGGGTAAGAGTAATTTGTTATATTTACGTTTATTGTTTTGTACAGTTTGTACTAAGATATTAATGTGTTTTTTAGTTAAATTGCAGGTTCATCCCGAGTAATATTACTACGAGGATAATCACCAAAGCCACCAGAAAGCTTTATGATGCCCCTTATACGAGTTGGAGTGAATTCCCATTCTCGTTGAAGGAGCAAATTTTCAATGAATTTAAGGTATAAATGTTCTTTTAAGCAGTATAGTTATTTATATTTATGATATTTCCATATAATATTTAACTTTTGAAATACAGAGCAAGTGCGTATGGGAACACCGCTATAGCGCGGAAGTGGCTGCAAATTTTAATCTCAAAGTTCGCAAGCGGTTGTCGCATAGTTTCTCCTTAGCTAGACAGTTGAACCAGAAGTCTGACTGGTTGCTTCAACATTTATGGGAGGATTTGCAAAGGCAATGGCTTACCGCAACGTTCTTACAGAAGAGGAAAAAAGAAAAGAAAGCCGCGCATCCGAGAAGGGAGGCTCTTTGCACACTGGAGGTGTGATCAGCCAAGGGACAATAAAAAGAAGATTGGTACGTAATTGATTAATTTATTTTAATTTTCAAAGTATATCTATTCTGTTTATTAACTAAAATTTATGAGTTTTCAGGAAAAGAAGTTGGGGCGTCCAATGAAGCAAGATGAGCTATTCAAGGAGACTCATATTGTCAAGAAGAAGAAAGAGACGGATCAAGAAAGGTGGGTCGAGGGTCGAGCCTCGACTATACATGTAAGTTTTCACTTTTCATTAAGTATTTTGATTTACTTTTATATAAATTTTGAAATACTAATTCAATATAATTTTTCTTATAGGGTCGCTTCACAGCTGACGTGGAGGATTTCATACGCAGTCAACCACCTAACGAGTCAGGCGAGGCAATCTCACTTTCGAACGAGGATGCTGAAAGAATATGGATGGAGGCTGCTGGCGGTGCAAAATGGGGGAAGGTATACGGGCTTCCTACTAAGAAATTCCATCGCTATCAGTGTGGAATGCAAGGAATAGGGAATTCCTCGCAAGGCGAACAACTTGATGGGGAGAACCTTTCCGCTATGCAGGAGACTGTGACAAAGCTCACAACCGAGCTAGAAACGGCCAAGGAAAGAGAAAAGCTTAGAGATGCTCAGTACGTTGGCATGCAAGCTCAGTACCATGGCATGCAAGCTCTGCTCAAAACTCTCTTAGCTTCTGGAGCTTTTCAAATTCCCCGGTCTCGCGAGTCATCGCCAGAGGCTCAACTTGAACGTCAGCGTTCCTTCCGTCCTCCCCGTGCTCTTTCCTCCCGTCCTCCCCGTGATCGTTCTTCCCGTCCTCCACAAAATGACCCTTCTCATTACCGTCTTGTTAATGAAGATTCATCAGACGGTGATGATAATGATGTTGAACAAAACATTCCTTGAGTACTTTTATATACTTTGAATTAGACAATAGAACCGGTTTTCGAATGGGCTTGTAATAAGCGTTAACTTAGTTTTGTTAGTTTAATGTGTTAGTTCTATTGAACTTTATACTTTGTTGGTTTTAATGTTGTTAATGTTGTTGTTGTTATTATTGGTTTTGTTGTTGTTATTGTTGTTGTTGTGGCTTGTAATAGGGGAATTTGGTATGCTGGCAGGTGGTGTAGCTTGCAAAACAGGCAGTTTCTGCCAAAACTATACCCAGAAAAGCGACCAACTTTGGTCACTTTTCTATTTAATTTTTTTTTTCCTGCGCAATAGCAACCAAGGTTGGTCGCTAATTAACCCAGATTTCCATAATAGTGACCAACTTTGGTCGCTATTTTATTAATGGAAATCAGCGATCAATGTTGGTTGCTTATGTTTAAAAGAAATTTAAATTCTTGAAATTAGCGACCAATTTTGGTCGCTTTTGTTTAAAAAAAATTAAAAAAAAGCGACCAACTTTGGTCGTTATTTTCCAGATTTTAAAATATAATATTTGGTTTACAGACTAAAGTTGGTCACTATATTTTGAATAATAATAAATAAATAAAAACGTAATTTAAATATAGAGACCAACTTTGGTCGCTAAATTTATATTATTAAAATATTAAAGCGACCAAAGTTGGTCGGTATATTGTTTACCCGGAATATTTGGTCCTTAGGTAAAGGGACCAACAAAATAGCGACCACGCCAGTTTGGACGCATTTTGGTCGCTTTTTCACTGTTTAGCAACCAACTTTGGTCGCTTTTGGTCGTCGTTTTTTTCCGAATTTTTAGTAGTGGAGCATTTGTTGATTTTTGTCGCCGACAAAGTTTTTGTACTTTTTTTTATTAAGCAAAAGAAACGCCATTAAAAAAGACGATATTTCCATTCTTTTCTTATCCTGATGACAACCAAGGAAAAGAATAAGACAAAATCATTATGGTCTTTTTTTTTTTTTCCTTTGGTTGAATCTGTGCAAGACAAAGCTAGTAAAAATTCTTGATTTGTCTCAGTTCTATATATACTAGTGGGGATAGCCCGGGCTTATTGTTGTAAGTAAAAGGTATAGTGGCAATATCTCCAACGGATGAGTTTGTGTAGAGAAATAGAAGACTGCAGAGCCATTACTGAAATGTACTGAGAAGAGATATAAAAGACCAAAAATATGTTACACAAAAAATGTATGGGTTGGTAGTAACATCTGCTGATACAAATATGTGTAAAATGGTAGAAATTAGAATTACTATCAGAGGATACAATACTATCTTTCAACTGGTCCGAAAGAGTACCAGAAGAATCAACTCGGACGTCAAATAAGCATTTGAAGTAATTCCAGCGGATATATTCTCTCGTTCCACCTGTTGAACCCTTGGCTTTTTTCGGAGATTGAATACACTTGCAAAGGTAGTAGATTCTATAAGGATTGCTCCTCAGGACTTTCTGGTCGGAGTTTAGCCCCTTTATTTTCACTTGAATGTAGAGAGCATTTTGTATTATATTGAAGTTGTTGTCCTGCCAGATCACCAAGAAAAAACAGAACAAACAAACAAACACAAAATTTCCATGAAGATCACTTTTTAAGCTAAAACACATAGCTTATCTTATTAGATCAAATCAGAGATAAAAAAATAAAACTCATTACACACACCAAGAAAACACAAAAATTCCACAGAGATCGGTTTTTAAGGCAACGACGCATATGGATTATCAGATGAATCACAAATAAAAAACCAAATGCATTAACAAATTCTTTTTACCTAAACACACACACACACCAAGAAATCACAGAAACTCCATAAAGATCACTTTTTTAGACAAAACCCAGATAGCTTATCTTATCGGATCAATCACAAATCAAAAACTAAACTCGTTAACAAAAATTTCTACTAAAACACACGCACACGAAAAAAAAAAAAAAACAAGAAAAATAACAGTGCAGTTAAAACCTGCAATAAAAGCAAAAAGGGGATGAAATTCGACTCACCATTTTGATTGTATTGGAAGTTGAAAATTCGGGAAAATTGGAAGAGATTGAAGGGTTAAAGCTCAAGGCTCAAGAATGCGGTGTTCTATGAATATAAAGCTAAAGGAGCGACTGATTATTCATATCCGTTTGAAAATCCATCAAGAAGCTGCAAAATTGGTATGTACAAATGATCAATCATAATGAAAGATCCATGGAACAACCAAAAAAGAGAAAACAATTTGGATATAAAGAGGAAAATTAAACTCAATGACTGCAAACTAAATCATAAAAGAAAGTGAACAAATTAATGAAAGCACACTGAACAATCCGTTTATACACTTAAACAAACACATGTAATGCAATCAATGTGCCACTGGAATGTAAACTCCAAATGAGTAAGGGAAGAAGCTCCCAATCATCAACGGTATGCCAAAACAGGGTGGAATGGAGCTCCTGACATCAGTGGAGTAGGAGGAATGCATCAATGACATGAATGTTCCTAGACAAATAAGCTCTTGATTATGGAGTACGTGTTCTATGTAATTGTGAGTCTGCGTCTATATTTTAATATGCTAGATCCACTTTGAAATGACATCGTAAGTGCAATTTAACGGGAGAGTTCTTAAGTAGCAACAATGAAGGAAGATATGATAATTGGGTAAATAAAGTTATATTATCTATCAATTACCAAATTTCTAAGAAAAGGTATATGGTTAGTCACGAAAATGAACATCTCTTTAATAGTTTTTACATTGTTCCACGGAAAGGAAGATGTTACTTTTTGTCGAAGCTCAGATGACCGCGAAGCTGACTTTATTTTTATTGTTTCAGTTAATTATTTTCAAGAGTTGATGCAGGTTCATGGCGCAGAGTGGATTCTAAAGAAAACTCAGCAAGAAAAGAATTAACTATTAGTTCCTACTGTGAAAAAGACAATGAGAGTAAAGGATAAGAAATGCAGCTGATAGAGTAGAAGATGCTATTCAAGTAAACAAATTGAATAAAGTGCAAGTCTCATAATCAGTTATACAGTATTTTCTAATAGACACGCTAAAATAATTATGCTAACAAAAGATTATATGTAAGAATTATGCAGGGGTAGTATAATACCTCCAAATATTTTTAGTAAAATAACCTGTGTAGCAGATGTCATTCACTGAGTCGGTGGAACATGTATAGCAACAGACATATCTTGATACTATCTGGTGTGTAAAATTATAAATTCTATGATTAGTAAGAAGATTGATTGTTCCTTAAAGTTCTCCACAGTAAAATAGAACATTTAAAAGAAATAATCTTGTGCCAAACTTTTTTGGTAGTGAAACATGTAGTTTTCCTTGGTGTCATTATCTCCCGGGCACAAGGTCGCATGAAATTGACAGAATAATCCACCAAAGTGTAAAGTGTAAAGTGCAAAGTGCAAAATGCAAAGAAGGAAAAGAAGAAAATTTTTAAGGACGATAGAACTTTACACAGTGTAGATTAGTAGGAGAATTATCTCCCATCTGGCCTAAAGGATTCCACGTGTTCATTTTTTGATGTTGCGAGTCAGCTAATATAAAATAATAGTCCAAACTTTATCATCGACAGTAAATAATATCAGTGTAAGCAGTGAAATGACTGAACTTTTTCCTCTAGGAGGAATCTGAAATAAGCAAAGGAAAAAAGATTTAGTGGACGCACGAGTCACTCAATAAGATAATTTTTAACTGAAGAGAGGTAACACATTACCCATCTTTCTGTTGATAACACAATAGCTTTTATTGCTTCCACAAACTGTTCAACAGACAGTGAAGGCGTACACATGTGTTCAACACCCATCTTCAAGCGGATTGCATTTTCTTCGGGCCTAAACAACAATATATTGCTGTCATGTTTTCGATATGCTTTTTGAGCTTCGGACAATCCGTATTAATATTTCCAATAGCACTTTTAGTGACTCTGACACATGAATTGAATAAGTAACCATTCAAATGAATAAGAAAGAAGAAATATATTTAAGAATAAGAAAGGTTTCGTGAGATACAAAATTGTAAAAACTAACCTATCCATAATTTAATATTTCAGCAGATGGGCTCAACTCAATGTTACCGGAACGCTGGATTTCACCCTTAGAAAAAATTTCACCTTGACAACATTTCATGACACACATATATTCATTAAGAATAAAGCCAAAGTCAAGGTTGTCCCGATCAATGTCGACTAATTCAAATGTTATGTTGCTATTATAAAAACAAAGATCCTATCAATTATGTGAAAAACAATAAAGAAAGCTCTAGCATGAAGTTTTTTTTTTCTTTTTAATTTATGCATTCTGATGGTACTTGTATTGGAGGAAATAATCACGGCTCATATAATTCAACCCCGTTACTTCCAACTTATTCCCATGTTCCGAAATATTTCATAGCAGCGGTCAAGAAAATCATGTGGATCCTCAAAAGATGTACCACTGAAATGGAGTGGAAATAGTTGGTAAACTTGTCCAACCTCACTAAATGGACTAGTGCATCCTGTAACACTGGTGTTACTATGAATCCTTCCGGAATCTGAATTAGTCCAACATGTACCGACTGAGCTAGAACTTCCGCGTCTAGATCCATTTGAGACTTTACAATAGGTGTTGATATTCGAGCTTTAGTCTGAGCTCTGCTTCTGTCTATTTCCCTAATCGTAGCTGTCATTGGGGCTTCGTCTCTTGTCCGGTTGCAAACGCTTGGCACGTTGTCGAGATTTGTGAGAGGACAAGAATAGACAAGTTCAACCATCAATGGTAGAATAATTTCGCACGATAGAGTAGAATAAAAGTGAGATTGTTCCTAACTCAATAGCCTCTGAGAGATAAGTACAGACGTCTCCGTACCGATCCTTCAGACTCTACTAAGCTTGTTCGTGGATTGTGAGGCCTAAGTAAACCTAGTGCTCTGTTACCAACTTGTCACGACCCAAATTCCCAACCTTAGTGATCGTGATGGCGCCTAACACCACATTTGCTAGGCAAGCCAATGTTAGAAATCGATTAACTAATCTCGTTAATTAATTTCTTGAGCATAAATAAATAAATTCAAACTAAACTTAATTACAATAATTCCCAACGACATTAAAATAAAATAATGATAATAACCGATTAAATGAAACGAACCACGAACTAATTATATAAATAACTCTAAGACTACCCCAGGGTTTGGTGTCACAATCCACGAACTACTAAAGAATACTACAACTAAGGGCTGAAAGAATTAGTGTAACTGTTTTGAATATAATAAAACAGTGTAAATAATAATAGGAGAAGACTCTCGGAATCTGCGAACGCCGGCAGATGTACCTCGTGTCTCCGAACGAATGAATAGCCGCTCTAAATATCTCTACTGATGGTCAGTACCTAGATCTGTACAAAAGAGTGCAGAGTGTAGTATCAGTACAATCGACCCCATGTACTGAGTAAATGTCGAGCCTAACCTCGGCGAAGTAGTGACGAGGCTAAGGCGGGGCTTTAACAATGAACCTGTGATATTAATATATATACGATAACACAATAAAATAATTCTACACGAACAAGAAAATATATCTGAGACAATCATTATAAAATAGGAAGGAAATCTAACACATCAATTCAAATACTACAACAATAATAAAATAACACAACCTCCTCTTTCAGGCTTCAGCTATAACCAATCCTCAAATTTTCCAAGTTTTCAAACTTTATTTTTGAATAAAAGTAGTGCCAAAATATAAAAATAGTAATATAAAATAGAAAGTTTCAAATATTTGTTTTAAAAAAAATACAAAACAGAAAAGTATAAACATTTAACTTTTCAAATCTTTATTTTCTTTGAAAATCAGTAAAAATATAAATGTCCTCCCTTATCTCTCCTTGTTGCGGCGTGCAACCTGCTCCCTACCACCTGTCCTCCCTTATTGCTCCTTTCTAAATATATCACCCTTATTGCTCCTGTTGCGGCGTGCAACCCGATCCCACCTGTCCACCCTTACCACACCTTGTTGCGGCGTGCAACCCGCTCCCACCAGACATATCATATCCATTTATTCATAAAGAATTTCACAATTCAGGCCAAGCCTTTCACAATACTGTTATTTCCACAATTTCAAACAGAAAATCATATAGCTCGTAAGCTTTAACTAATATCATTTCACAATAAAACCAACCAGAATATAAGTAAACACCGTAACGCTGTCAACCCAGCTCAGTCTTTTTATACTATGATAAACTCAAGAGAACAACCAACATTTTTAACACACTTACAACAACAATTGGAAATAACTCAATGAAACCCAATAACCACGTGAACCTCAACAATTACGAAACAGTTAGACTGCATTTCTCACAACTTCCTCAATATTATCAAAGCGAAACCAACAGGAACACTTATATATATATATATATAATTCATAAATATAATGCCAAACCCCTCAACCGTTATACATATCACAAGGAAACCAGCTCAACAACCAACACTCTTTCCAAATAATCACAACAATATCTAACAACATATCAACAAGGCCAAATAGTCCTAGAAGCAATAATGAACATATAACAATTAAGATAATGATCAAATAAGTGGGGAACGGGAAGGGGGTCATGTTTAACAGACAATTTGGGTGGNTAGAAGTAATAATGAACATATAACAATTAAGATAATGATCAAATAAGTGGGGAACGGGAAGGGGGTCATGTTTAACAGACAATTTGGGTGGTGTATAGATACTCGTCACCACACCTATACACCACGCCCATGCATTTCACATAACAAAGAAGTGGGGAATCCTATTCCCTCAAGCCAAAGTTAGACCAAACACTTACCTCAATTCCACAGGCCACTCAATGCTCAACTATTGCTTTTCCTTTTGAATTCACCTCTAACTTGCTCGAATATAATCAAAATTAACTTAATATCATTAACTAATGCTAAAGGAACTAACTTTATTGAAAAATATAATTTTTCCTAAGTTTTCTAAAAAAAAGTGAAAACCCGACCCCGGGCCCGCTTGGTCTAAACTCGGGGTTCGGACCAAATTACGTTTACCCATTCACCCACGAACCCAAATATGCTATTAGTTTTGAAATCCGACCTTAATTTGATATAAAAATTTGATTTTTACAAAACTCCCTAATTCTACCCAAATCCTAGATTTTTACCATGAAAATTCTTTGTTTTTGCTTTAAAAGTGATGCAAAATAGTAAGGAATTGAAAGAACAAGGTTTGGAATTGATTACCTATGAATTGGGGATGAAGATTGTTGAAGAAAAATCATTTTTTTTAGGGCTGGAACCTCGAAAATTTGGAGAAGAAAGGGTTCTGCTCGGTTTTAAGTTCGTTTTCATATTAGCTGGGCTGGGGCCCTGTGCGATCGCGGATAATTACATGCGATCGCACAGGGTATGGGGGGAATGGGCAGTTCGGTTGCATGGGGATGGGTGCGATCGCACAGGGTATTGGCCTCCCCTCCCCCAGGCCTATTCTAACACAGTGCGGTCGCAGGGTAGCTTGTGCGATCGCACAGCTTACCTGGGCAGTGCTCCGCGATCGCACACCTGGAGTTGCGTTCGCACAAGTCAATTTTTGGGACCTCTTAAGACTACACTATGCGATCGCGGCTACACCTATGCGATCACATAGTACAAAACCCTGGACACCAGATATTGAAAAACCAGCAGTTATTTTCAAGTATAAAACACCCCGTGGCCTATCCGAAACTCACCCGAGCCCTCGGAGTTCTAAACAAATCATGCACGCAAGTCTAAAAATATCATACGGACTTGCTCTTGCGATAAAATCATAAAAATAACATGTAAATCTATGAATTAAACCTCAAAACTCATCATTTTCATCAAAAACTCTTAAGTTCATAATTTCTCAACCGGATGTCCAAATCACGTCAAACGAACTACGTTTTTCACCAAATTTCACAGGTAACATTTAAATATCATAACAAAGATGTACTGGGCTCCAGAACCAAAATACGGACCCGATACCAATGATTTCTAGCATTATATTTTTCTTTAATTCATGAACATTTCAGCAAAACAATTCCTTTCAAAAATTGATTTCTAAGGCTTGGGACCTCGGAATTCATTTCCGGGCATACGCCCGAGTCCCATATTTTACTGCAGACCTCCCGGGATTGTCGGAACACTGATCCGGGTCCGTTTTCTTAGGTCCACGAGCTTAGACTGAAATGTTGGTTATTCGGTGGAAGGTGGGATGCAACAGAGAGGAGTTGTTAGGGATAAAGAAGGATGCAATATGGAGGTGAATTTGAAGATGTTGTATCGCATTTAGTAGATGTCCATGAGGAGCGGACGGACGTGCAAAGTTGGTGAATGAGAGCAGGCGTAGGATGGGGTGTTGATGTCGTAGAGGGTGTGCAGCGCAGCGTTGTTGGAAGGTGTCAACTGGTGAATTCCACAGGTGGGTTATCTCCTGTGAGTAGGCTAACGGTGGTGTGGTTGTCAAGTTTCTACAAGGAAATCCTAGTGGCTATTCGGTAGGAGGCAGAATGGGTGAATGGTTCTAGAGAATTCGAGTATTTAGGGAATGCTAGCAGGAGAATTCTGGAGAATGGGACGGATCGTTTGAGAAAGATTATGTTAACAAAGGAGAAAGGATCTCAGCAGGGTCTAGAGTGATGAAAGTATGTAGCATCGGGCTAAGTGGGGGAGTCCCACTGCCTACAGTTGGGTTGTGGGATTGTCTTCTCATGGGGTTGCGGATTGTCGGCGTGTTGGCAAGTTAGTACAGCTAAGGGAAAAGAGTAATATGGTAATTGTGCAAGTGATTCGATAAATGTGTGCTAAAGTTGGCCATGTTGGAATAGGGTTAGGCTTTGAAAGATTCATGGCATAGGCAAGTTGTAAGGGTAGTGACTAAGATTTGGCCGCATTTGCGGTTAAGGGCGCCGCAGGTGCGAGTTTTGGGCTGGAGCTGAGGAGGCCGCAGGTGCGGAAGTTTGGTCGCGCCTGCGGAAGCGCAGGTGCGAGAGTTGCTGGGTGGAGTCAGAGCCACACCTGCGATGGAATTTCCACAGGTGCGGAGCCGTAGGAGCGGCTATCGGACCGCAAGTGCGAAAATGGCCTGGGTAGATTGTTTTTAAAACCGAGAATTGTTGGTCATTTCTTCACTTCTTCTTTGGTTTGGGCGATTTTGGAGGAACTTCAAGAGAGGGTTTTCGTCAGGAATCACGAGGTAAGTAACTCCTTCATGTTTCCAAGTTAAATACAAGGTTGTACATGGAAAATTAGTAAGAAATTGGGATTTTTGGAAGAAAACCTAGAACTTGATAAATTGGATTTTAGCCACGAATTGAGCTCGAATATTTGAGTAAATTGCATATTTGAACTAGTAAAGCTATGGGTAGAGATTTTCTTCAAGAAATTTTGAAGTCCGGGCACGTGGGCTCAAGGGCATTTTGGTCATTTCATTGAGCCGGGTTGGGGAATTATATAATCTGAATTTTTAGCAAATATTTGAGTATATTTTCATTGGTTTATCATCATTTGGGTAGTTTTGGAGCGTTATGCATCGATTGGAGTCGTCGGGAAGGCTTGGAGGCCGTTTATGGAAATTCGGGGCGAGGTAAGTCTCCTTTCTAACTTTGTGAGGGGGAATTGTCCCCATAAGTGAACTAAATGAATAAATGCTATTATTTGCGGGGGATACATACGCACGAGGTGACGTGAGTCCGTGCATAGCTACTGTTATGCCATGTACGGGTAGTCTAGGACCCACTAGCATGCCTTACATGTTGTACATGTGATCCTATCATAATTTCAGACTGATAATGCTATGGAATTGGTAATTTATTATCCTAAAAAGGTTAGGGTGTACTCTTCTTAAATATTTGGAAAAGAGGATGGATTTCCTCGTGGATTATTGTGTTCCTGGCAAGGTTATTTATCGAATATTGTTAAAACTTGACAAACGAATTTCCAGAAAAATATTCTAAATACTATCTTCATGTTTAATTAAAGAGAATTTTACCACTTCTAGGAGAAACTGTTTTCTTGAATAAAATATATGGATCTTTTATATGAATACGTGTACATATGAGCACCTGAGTCGCAGGTATGATTCGCGAGCAGGCTAGTCGTATTGTTATTATGTTAACCGCGTCGCATGATCGATTTGCGAGCGAGGAAAATAAATGCATCTATGGTTCGAGATGTTCGACCCTCGGCAAAACACAGTTTATTATTGTTGGTCCGCGCCGTTCGACCCTCGGCATATTTATTGCGCATGATAAATGCTACATATTCCCTATGACTTATACTTGTTATTGGCCTAAAAGGTTATGAATTTACCAGTTAAAAAGAATCAGAATTTATATATAACAATGTGAAAAAAGTCTATACTTATTACCCCTGATTATTATTTAATGGCCAACTGAAATGACGAAGGTTTAATGTGAAAGAAAAATGTGGATCAAATTGATATTTATTGATGTTTCTAATATTCGATTATTTGATTATGATACTCATGCTTAGCTTCTCACTTAGATTATACTAGACTGACTTATAGCAAGTGTCTAATTTGACCTCTCGTCACTACCTTTCTGTGGTTAGGCGGGATACTTACTGAGTACACGTTGTTTTCTGTAACGACCCAACCGGTCGTTTTGTGTGTTGGGACTCCGTTCCCGTGAATGACTCTTCCCATAGAGACTACTCGTGCCTTATGACTTGTGTGGGCAGGTAGTTCGAGATTCGGAAGTGATTTGGCCAGTTCAGGAACACTTGGTTCCTGAAGGCTAGCATATTTGGCTGATTTTGGTTCTGAGCAGCATTTTGAGCAAACGACCTCGGAATCGAGT
Source organism: Nicotiana undulata (assembly GCA_005239495.1). Taxonomy (NCBI): domain Eukaryota; kingdom Viridiplantae; phylum Streptophyta; class Magnoliopsida; order Solanales; family Solanaceae; genus Nicotiana; species Nicotiana undulata. The sequence goes on along the minus strand of ML248420.1, from coordinate 1,487 downwards.
TCTGACAGCTCCATCAGCTCCGGATGATGACTTTAGACTTGGGAGTGTGTTCACCTCGGGTTTCTGATGACCCGGGAGTATTTCGGTACCTGAATTGGAATTCAGGATTTCATGTGATTTGGAATTCAGCCTGGAATTGGACCTCGTGATATCATGGTCCGAATGGAATTCCGGAACTGGCAATAGTTCCGTATAGTCATTTATGACTTGTCCGCAAAATTTGGGGTCATTCCGAGCAGTATAGACCCGTTCGGCGTATTGATGAGCCATTTGATTTTTCTTGAAATCCTAAGTTTGATCTAAGGGGTTTTGGAGAGTGATTCTTGGTTTGAATGATGTTTTTAGTGTTCTGGGAGCTCGAGCAAGTCCGTCATGTGATTTGGGACTTGTTGGTATAATTTGTCGAGGGCTCGGGTGGGCCCAGGGGTCTCCCGGACCCCGATCGGGGTCAAAAACCAGCAAAACTCATAGCTGGTGGGAATGTACTGGTGTGACTGCACCCGCTCCATGAGCCGCAGGCGCGAGGTTCGCATCAGCAGAAATGCCTTCGCAGTTGCGGCTCCAGCCGCATGGGCGATTCCCTTCCCGCAGGCGCGGCTCCGCAGGCGCAAACAAAAGCCCGCAGGCGCGACTTTCCCCAAGGGCCCAGGCCATCGCAGGTGCGGGCAATTTCCCGTAGGTGCGAGTCCGCACTTGCGATCCAAAGTCCGCAGGTCCGGGAATTTTGTCCAGTGCCCAGGCCTTTTTCGAAGGAGCGGCCCTTTTTCCGCAGGTGCGAGTCCGCACCTGCGATCCAAAGGTCGCAGGTGCGGAAACTGCTGGGCAGTCCCATTAAAAGGCCCAAGTCGTGAATTCTTTCCCAAAAATCATATTTCCTCCATTGTTGACGACCCCAAGAGCTCCAGAACGGATATTTTGGCCTAGAAACTCAAGTAAGTGAATCCCTAACCCTCCGCATGTTAATTTCTTCAATTCCTTGGGAATTTCCTCTTCCAAATACATAGAATTCATAAGAAATTATTGGGGGGAAGAGAGAGGGGTTTGATGAAAATGTGAATTCTGATTTTTGGGCCATTGAGGGATGATTAATTGAGTTAATCTTGATCCTTAGGCGACGTATAGCGCGTTTCTTCAAGAATTATAATTTTTTGGACGACGAGGCTCGGAGTTGAATTTCCAAAGTACCTCAAGAATACGTTTTAAGGAAATATTTGATAAATCCTCCTCGAATCTTCCTAAATTGATATAATTATGTGTTTTTGGCTAGTTGCGAGCCATCGAGGGTGATTCGGAGAATTCGTGCGTCTTGTTGATTGGTCTGTTGACCGGAGGAGTACTTGTCCAGGTGAGTCTCCTTTCCAAACTTTGTAAGGGGAAAATGTCCCCTAGGCTCTTTGCTGCTAATTGTGCTTGTTGAGGGGGGATACGTACGCACCACGTGACGAGAGTCCGTACGTAGCATCTATACTGTATGTTGGGTAGCCGTA
>ML248419.1:0-12249 GCA_005239495.1 Nicotiana undulata | reverse complement strand
TATATATATATATATATATATATATATATATATATATATATACGCGTATATAACACCATCTGGTCATGGGTCAATGTGCATGAAACGCATATGAAATACGTTAATAAAATCTTTCGGTACGTCATAAGACCATTATGCCTATGATTGATATCATGAAATAAACTTTATCAACTTACGTATTTTGAGACCCATGAATAAATGATAAAATAATATGACACATAGAAAATCAATAACATAAGCATCTCTAGTATTTTTATGAATAGAGTCATTTATGGAAGTTGTGCATTCGCTCGTTTCGTTTATGTCGTATATATCATGCCAAAAAGAAAGAAGGGATAGCCTTAACATACTTGGAGTGAAAATCCGTATGATATTCTTGGAAAAGGTTGCACCGTACTCCTTTAAAACTACAAAATTTTACGTTGCTACGGTTTCTAAAGTTTTTCGTTGGACTGTTGAAGATTTATGTTGCTAATATGAATGAATAACGTTACTTAATGAAAGGTTTAGGATATGATTTAATTATCTTTGAGAATAAACTTGAATGGGTTAATATGAATGAATAACGTTCTCCCCCCCTCCCCCCCACCTTTGATTAAAATATTGTAACTTGGAAATTGTTAAAGATGAAATGCTTTATTGTTAACATATTAGGTGGCCACTTAAAAAGAATGGCTAAGAGTCGTTCCTTTGGAATGTATATTGTTGCCACGTGGGGGTGGGGGTGGGGGTGGGAAATTTAATCTTTATCCACTTATTAGTTAATTAGGTAATATCCCGTTATCCGGTAATTAACCAATTACTTGCACAACAAAAAATTGTCTCAAATTACTTTAAATTTTACTTATTTTATATATCATACTAACGTGGTCATATGATACCTTGTATGATACTAGTCCATAAATACCGGGTATTATGGCTCGGACCGTATTTTATTTTAAATCGACAACCTTCAACGAAATTTATTTCCTTTGATTCGTTTACCCTTTATCCTTCACGGCACTTGATTATCGTTTGTTATAAATAGCATAAATGTGTATAACCTCAAGATAGTCTCATCCCCGAGTCTACCTCGATTAACTGAAGACGAAACTATAACATACGAAAATGCAGGATGTAACATCTCATTTTCCAAGCTTCCATCAATTTACCTATGACGTACATTCACGTACGAAACTATGGGGTGTAGCATCATTCCCCCTTTTGGAACATTCGTCCTCGAATGTTTACTGATGCACTTATCATTTTCATATCTTCTGCCTTCCGAATAATTTAGTTCTCTCTTTGCCATCTAGGCAATTGTTATGTACACAATTCCAAAGTTCAAGGAATTCCCCCCTTTAGGCCTCTTTCTCACACCATGACTTATGGTCGGAATCCTTCCAATCTCATAACTGTTGTTACCTTCTATCATGGAGCATGTACGCCTTTGACCTTGTAAGTGCGCCTATGCGACTCTTCTCCTCTTTTTCCTCCAACTTTTGGCCAATATCTAGGCCTCACTTTGTAAACATATACAGAGCTTGACAAGATTTCCTTCTGGACATCTATCTGTATACTGAAGTTCTTCGCTCAGTGCTTTTTTGAACTTACGAATATTGTTATACCTTATTTTATAGATCCGTTTATCCATCCGTATGATTTCACTTCCATAACTCTTACTTTGATTTATCATTACTGAGGTCTGCTACCAAACTCCAAGTTACTCTCGTTGCTTATTCTATATGTATAAATCTATGTCCTTTAATGCTCCCATATTACTGTTCATCTTAAGAATGATGACCTAATCTCATCTCATACTTTGTGACTTTTGTCCATCCATTGTTGATTTACCTTATGTGGGTAAATTAACCCCGTACAATTCATGAATCCCTTTCTTCAAATCACTACGTAATCGAAGGCCCAAACGTCATCCTTTATTTACCACAATTACACCCTTATTCTACAATCCTGGCAGCATTCCATCTCTTTTAAATGTTACTTATGATGAGTAACTCCTTTGAGTTTCTTCAGGCTATACTGAGCTTTCTATAACTTCGAGAAATCATCATCTCTCTTGTTTTCATGGGCTTAATCCCGAGAACTTATCCGTTTCTCATCACCTTCTCACTCGCTCTTTCTTGTCCTTATTCCTATCTTCCTAAAACCTTGTCGCTTTATAATACTTTATATTGTGTCCTATATATATATAGACATCACATCGTATCTAACTCTTCTTTACTCTCTTAATTAGCTTTCTCGATACCTAGAAACCATAGCTTGAAAGATATGACACTGACGCTGCCGCTATCAATACTGAATCCCAGCGCTTCTATCCTTCTATCCGAAGTATGGACTATTCACAACCTTCTATATTTGAGTATCTCATACGTTATTCACCTTTTATATTACTTACCTTAAAACCTTGCATCATATCTTCTATATCTTTCATGACTTCCTTTCCACATAGTATAATTCACGTCCATAACTTGAAGCTCTATTATAATACTTGCACCCTCTGGTGCATACACTATCCGATGGGATCTCCATACTGAATTCTTATGAGGATGGTAGTTTTCTAACTGGCTCTATCGTAGAGCCGTTATAGAATATGGCTACTGTACTATTTCTCTTGTACTTCTGATGTTAAGAGTGATTCTACAATGTTCTCAATCATGATGCTTGTAACTTTTTGGGTCCAATAAGCAGACTCCTAATTTACTTAGTTGATGTAACTCTTTAGTTTCCTCTTTCTTCTGATTGGCCTTTATGTTGGCTTAAGTTATCTCCCGATCTGTGGTTCATGGTATTGTTATTCTGTTTAGCCTTTCATGGGCATTGAGGAATATGCATGATACAATCCTTTAACAATTTAATCTTTCGTCTAAGTCCTGGGCTCAATTATTTCTTTTAACGTATACCATAATCTTCTACGGTTGTATATGTTGCATGTGTAAAACTCTGAACCCTTAAGTGCGTTCATAACGTAACCCACTCTGCATCATTGATCAAATAATTTCTTTTGTTCCATCTTAGCTTTCTTTCAACGTAAGCTATTACTTTTCCTGGTCTTCGTGCTCCCTTGTTGCGTCCATACTTAGCTTATCTTAATGCCCATATTTGCCAGAGTTTTCATACAACTCATATGATCTACCTTTAATTTTACTTCCCGTTCATTAGCCACGGTAGGTGCCACTTTTCTTTGGAGTGCTTACAACGTTGTTGCGAGACTGTTGTTACATGACCATTTCCTCTTTAGGTCATCGTGCTTAGGTTGAAGCCTTCTTCCTTATCTCCTCAGCTAGTCTTTCGTTGTAGTACTTAGGGAGAACCCTTGACTCTCGTAAAGCTGTGAGCTTATTGCAGACCTTTTTGATGTCCTTCCTTGCCTATAATCATCCGTAGTTGCTTACCTCCGTGCCCTTGTGCTTGTAAGGTTGCTTCTGAACTAATATTTTAACTGCCTTCCCAGTGGCACTTTCTTTTATCCTCGTAATACTCATAAGGTACCTTTAACTACCCCGACTCCTATTTGGATATATCTCAAGTATTATAATGACATTACTGCGAGGCTGAATTCTCTATGTTGGGTTTTACTATGTTTATCTTACACAATCTACTAACTCGTCTGTAACCTCTCATTTAGCCATAACTGGCTCTTCCTGATCAATTACTAACTACTCGTTGGCCCATTCTCATATCAATATTCCGCGTAATCTTTCTTGGGTTATTTCCTTTGTCTTAACTTATATCTCGCACATGCTCCTTATTTATTAATAACAGCTCGGGCAGGAACCTTTACTTCCTCTCCTTGACGTCGTTCTTGCACAATATTCCGGAATCGTAGCGTATCTGTAGGATTTTGGATAAATGCCATGTCATTCATTTTCATTTTTATCACATTCTTCCTTTACCATTCCATAGTCACTAGAACCATTTAATTACAATTCAATGCCACATCACTCCATATTCCCCCCCTTAGGGAAGTACTAAGAGCTGAAGCCACGAGGATCTACCTATAGATGTTTTACCTCTTCATCTTTGGCGTCATTTCACAACATTAATGATCCTTAATTGCCTTGCGGCAATCCTTCTGTACCAAGGATAACAAATTCCCTTACTCGCGATGGTGACACTTAAGCGCAACTGACACATATAGTCCCTTAAGCTTAACTTTGCTCACATTGCTTGCTTTAGGGAAGCGTCTTCCTGAATGACCTTTCTATGAATTTCTTATGAATCTTCTTCTGTTGTCCATTCTATTATGGCGGGAACGCAATATGAAATTCTCATGATGCCGACCATTATCAAATCAATCAATTCTTAATTCATGTTTAGTTTACCTTGTTCACCAGTCCATACTGATTTCTATTACTCTGGGGTCTAACTTTTCCTTCTGGTAGTCGCGTTGGAGTCACGAGCTTATTTCTCGAAATGAGGATAAGACTTTATGGCTTATATTCTTTTGTTGTCTCAAGGCCTGTCACCTGTCGTCCTTTTTTTCTTCATTTGACTATAGATTCTGTAACACTCTACCATTGTCACCCATGTATCACATCTCACTCATAATTCTTCCTTGTCTCTCTTCTCATTACTCTGCTAATATCTATGCCTATGCCTTTCTTGTGAAAACTTCAACAAGACATTCTTTCGCTTTTAGCTCTCCTTGCTTCATTCATCGTCTCTTCGGGTTGCTCAACGTCCTTGCTCTACTAGTGACGAGAGTCACACTAAGGTAATATTTATCCTTTCCAGGCATTTCAGTGCCTATCTTCGGATTTTTTTTTATCATGCTAGTATTCACATCGAATTGTAATGTTCTAGATTGCATCACATGGGTGTCTTACAAGGAGATCTATTAGCACATCTGTAATATTCTTTGGAAAGGTCAACTAATACAACAATCAATTCACCATTTTGGGTTACTCTAACCCCAACCGAATTCTGATATTCCGTCCTTTTCTTAAATTACACCTATTAACCCCCATAGGGCATAACTGAGATGGGTTTGCCAATTGTACATACCTCTGTTATTAATGAAGGTAACTCAAAATGCTTTCTCTTCCTGTATTGTAGGTAATGTACATCTATACTAATTAGGTACCTCGTACCCTTCTTCACCTTGCTTCTTCTATTTGTTCAAACTTGTGTCTACCTTCCGATTCTCTTATTCCTTACCGTAAGATCGGATATACATTCTTGCCATAGGGATCCTTATAAAGAAGATTGCACGTCTTAGTGTCCTCATGTTCTACTGGAGACCTTACATTCATCATAAGCATGATGCAAAATCGAGCTCCTCTGACTCAATTCTTGCACAACCATATTCAATCCCTTGTCAAACGTCTTTCTAGATGTAGGCATTGTCATATTATGAATAATATAGAATTTAGAAAATTGAGTTCTTACAACCGAGCTCTGCCACACGATCTAGAGTAAGAAGAAAGAGTGACAGTCCTAAATGCCCTGTAGCCTCCTGCTTATAAGTGTGGTGCACGACACACCCATAAATAAGACTCTACTAGACAAGGCCTGTAGATTCCCTAGGACAGAACTGCTCTGATACCACTTTTGTCACGACCCAAACCAATGGGCCGAGATAGGCACCCCGTACCTTACTCACCCGAGCACCAACATAACGTATATTGTTATGTCATACTATCATAGAAAACTGAGCCGGAAGGCGGCCGTGAGATAAGTAGAATACAACATGTGATACCAACTTATACATAAGACATACGGGCATGTAAGACCAAAATAACAACTCGTATACTGAACATAGGCCGACAAGGCCATATAATCTTTTACGTACATGACATCTGTCTACAAGCCTCTAAAAATACATAATTCTTATAAAGAACAATGCACGTCTAAATCATGCCAACCAAACAAGCAACTCCGAAGCAAATGGAGTGCACCAACACCTTCTGCTGAGCTGATAGCCTAATGGATGGCTCTCAACCAGTCTATCAGGACCTGCGGGTATGAAACGCAGCGTCCCTAGGCAAAAGGGACGTCATACGAATAATGTACCGAGTATGTATAACACATAAATAAGTACATAACAGACATGTAAGAAATATGGAGTAAATGACTCACACTGTAAGTATGGATAATTCTGTAATTCATGAAGTAATTATAGTGTCATGCATATGTGTATGAATGTCATGCCATGCATAAGTACATATTTCATAACATCATCAGGCCTTTGAGGGCATCCCATCACATCATCTCAGCCACTATGGGCAAAATCATCAACGTATACTAGCTGATCAGGTGGTGGTGCGTATATAATGCCATAACCTTTCCCATATCTCATATATATATATATACGCGCATATAACGCCATCTGGTCATGGGTCAATGTGCATGTATAAATGCATGAAATGCATATAAAATACATTAATAAAATCTCTTGGTACGTCATAAGACCATTATGCTTCTGATTGATATCATGAAATAAATTTTATCAACTTACCGTATTTTGAGACCCATGAACAAATGATAATATAATATGACACATGGGAAATCAATAACATAAGCATCTCTAGTATTTCTATTAATAGATTCATTTATGGTAGTTGTGCATTTACTCGTTTCGTTCATGTCGTATAGATCATGCCAAAAAGAAAGAAGGGATAAACTTAACATACCTGGAATATGGGAAATCCGTATGATGTTATTAGAAAACATTGCTCTGTACTCCTTTAGAACCGCAAAATTTTGCGTTGCTATGATTTCTAAAACATTTCGTTAGATTGTTGAAGATTTACGTTGCTAATATGATTGAATACCGTTACTTAATGAAAGGTTACTTAACAAAAGGTTTAGGATCTTATTTCATTCTCTTTGAGAATGAAACTTGAATGGGTTAATATGAATGAATAACGTCCCCCCCTCCCCCCCACACACCTTTGATTAAATATTGTAACTTGGAAATTGTTAAAGATGAAATGCTTTGTTGTTAACATATGAGGTGTCCACTTAAAAAGAATGGCTAAGAGTCATTCCTTTGGAATGTATGTTGCAACTACGTGGGGGTGGGGGTGAGAAATTTAATCTTTATCCGCTTATTAGTTAATTAGGTAATGTCCCGTTATCCGGTAATTAACGAATTACCTGCATAACTAAAAATTATCTCAAATTACTTAAAATTCTTCTTATTTTTAATATACTTTATACATCATACTACCGTGGTCATATGGTACCTTGTATGGTACTAGTCCATAAATACCGGGTACTATGGCTCGGACCGTATTTTATTCCAAAACGACAACCTTCAACGAAACTCATTTCCTTTGATTCGTTTACCCTTTATCCTTCACGGCACTTGCTTATCGCTTGTTATAAATAGCATAAATGTGTATAACCTCAATATAGTCTCATCCCCGAGTCTACATCGATTAACTGAATACGAAACTTTAACGTACAAAAATGCAGGATGTAACATCTCATTTTCCGAGCTTCCATCAATTTACTTATGACGTACATTCACATACGAAAATATGGGGTGTAATAGGTGGGTAGAGAGAGCTATTCAGACGCTTGAGGATATGTTGCGTGCTTGTGTTCCTGACTTCAAGGGTAGCTGGGACGATCATTTGCCACTCATAGAATTTGCCTACAACAACAGTTACCATGCTAGTATTCAGATGGCATCATTTGAGGCCTTATATGGTAGCAGATGTAGATCTCCCATGGGTGGTTCGAGATTGGGGAAGCGGAATTGATAAGACCAGACCTCGTGTATCAGGATATGGAGAAGGTTAAGGTCATTAAGGATTGGTTGAAAATTGCTCAGAGTCGTCAAAAGTCCTATTCGGATGTTTGTCGCAGAGATTTGGAGTTCAAAGAAGATGATTGGGTATTATTGAAGGTTTCCCCCATGAAGGGTATAATGCGGTTTGGAAATAAGGGAGATTGAGTCCGAGGTATGTCGGGCCATACAGAATCATTCACAAGATTGGTCAGGTGGCGTACAAGCTTGAGCTACCACCTGAGATGTCATTAGTGAACCTGGTATTCTATGTGTCTATGTTGAAGAAGGTAGTTGGAGATCCGTCGCCTATTGTGCCAGTTGAGACTATTGAGGTAAATGAAGAACTGACCTATGAAGAAACTCCAGTTGCCAGGCTTGATAGGCAGGTCCGAAAGCTAAGAAATAAAGAAATTGCCTCTCTGAGAGTGTTATGACGAAACCAGCAGGTTGAAGAGGCCACTTGGGTGGTCGAGGAAGAAATGAAAAGAAGTAACCTCATTTGTTTGAATAGCTATGTACTAGTTTCTATGAAATTACTTCTTATGAACTATCTATCACTTGTACAATTTATGCTAAGGGTGTTCCCTTTCTAGTAATATGTTGCTTATGAGGCCACAGTTGGTGTTGTTTCATATTATCTTGCATCGTTGGATTATGTACATGATATTAGGATTGGATTATGGGATTCTCTGACAGGTGGATAGACCAGTTACAAGGGAAACTCTGCTAATTTGTTTTTGGAATTTGGAGAGTTAGAAAAAAATTTGGGACTGCTATTTCAGAGGGTTGAGTTGGCCTAGTTGAGGTAAGTATCTTGCCTAACTTTGTGGGGGGGGAAGGGGGGGGGGGGGGGGGGGGGGGGGGGGGGGGGGGGGGGGACTACCCTTTAGGATTTGGGTTGATTGTGCTATTTGTTTTATGTGAAACCGTGTGCGCAAGGTGACGAGTGTGTACACGGGTTATATGTAGTATTTGACTAGTTTAGATTATCTAGACTCTTTCCATGCCTTTAATCCAATTGTCTTAACATGTTATATATCTCATTATTAATCTACTCTTACACGCTCTATTTGACGTTGTTAGCACTTGTTCTACCTCTTACTTGTTATTTTTCTCTTATATACTTTGGTTGAAGTTATTTCCTTCCCTATTATCTAGTTACCTCTTAATTGTTGAATCACTTTTAATTGAAGTAGTTATTTTGTTAAATATCATCTTGTTGAGTTATTGGTGTTGAAGTTGTAATAGCCGTAATCACATTGAAGAGAAGTTGTTAATTGTTGAGATACCTTTATTTGTTGAGCATTATCATTCATTTTGTTATTGTTGAAATTCTTGTACATATTGTGATTTGAGCCATGGGCTATTTGTTGTGGAAATATTGGTATTGTTGACTTGTGGCAAGTTGCGGCATATGGGCACTTGTGGTGTGAATTGTGATTGTGCTGTGATATTGATACACACGCGGTGGTATAAGTCTAGGAGTTGATACACATGCAGTGAGATAAGGTGGGATTGATACGCGTGTTGGTAGTATGGAAACTATTTGAAGCTACGTGGTGAGATAAGGTGGGCTAAAACTCGTGTAGCTAATTCGGGAAAAATAATTTTCAAAACTAAATGTAAGGCTCACGTTGTGATATAAGGAAAGATTGTGATTGAAATTGTGAAATATGAATACGAGGCGATACCTCGGTTGTGATTTTCATTGTACATTCCATGTTGGAATAACTTGTTGATTTGAATGGTCATTAATCTTCCTTCAATCATTCATCCATATTTTGATTGTGTTTGGTTTATCTTGGTGTTGGAATGATTGTGGTTTGTTGTGTGAGTCATGCATTCTATGTGATTTCTTGTGTTGCTTTAACATGAAAATCTATGCCTTCGGTATTGTATACGGGTAAACCGGGAGTAACATACACCCTGATTTCCCGGTGGGTCAAACAAGGCAAGGATATGAATACATGTGAACGAAATCGAAGCTAAGAACTTCTTATACCGAGGCCCATACGAAATGCTTTCCATCAAACTTGACAAAACCACGCACCCCAGACACAGAATGGGTTCTGAGACTTCTGATCCGGCGTAGATCTTGCTCGATGGCGGTTACATATCAGTAATTAATGAGAGAGGAGGTTTTGTTTTTACCCTTTTTAGACTTGTACTAAGAGTGAAACTCTCCTACTATATAAAGGGGAAGTTTTTTTTTTGATAAAGTACATTGTGACACGCATACCAAGGTAATGCAAACTTATTTCTTTGCTTTCTAGCAATCAAAAGGTTCTTATTTTATTGTTGTTCGTCATATACATTTGGCTTCGAACCAAGGGACTGTTCGAGGGTGAAATTACTGTTTAGCACAAGTCCGAGCCCGGATGTAACATTACAATTGGTTTGGTTATTCATTCTATATTTAACTCGTTTATCTAACAATCTTGATTATTTGTGTTGAATCAATCCACATATCCTTTAAACCGCGTATAAATTCAATTGTTATCCGTTTTAAGGGTAAACAGTTTGGCGCCCACAGTGGGGCTAAGGATAATAGTGGATACAAGTCTCCATAACACACTCTAATTTACACTTTCTCTTCAAAGTATCAACCAGGTCAACTTAAAAATGTCAAATTCTCAGCATGCCCACTTTAACGTTGAGGCTGAGTCTGGTCATCATGGAGAAAACAACAATCTAGTGCCTAGCAATGAGGTGCTTCCTGCTGATCTCAACGGAGACCCAGTTACCGATCCAATCAATTCCAATTCACAGGTTGCTATCGACGTCAACCTGCCAACTAACCCGAAAAAAGCGTTCGTGGAAGCCCCTGACAAATAATTCGAGAAACGCCCGAAGGCGAAAGTGATGGGTAAGCCTGCAGCTAATCTTCAAAATGTTGTAGGCCCTATAGGCGGCGATAACGTAGCTACAGAATCAAAACCACCTCCCTGGTAGGGTCGAGCCCGAGCATTCTCGGGAGAGCACCTGAAGAAATGAACAAACCACTGAAAGGTTGGGTGAAGCTGAGCCCGAGGCCAACCCTGAGATAATGAAAATTCTTGAAGCATTGGCGAAGCGGGTGGAATTAGGTGAGAAGAAAGTTGGGGCCAATGACAAGAAGGTGGAAACATATAATTCCAGGGTCGATCAAATCCCGGGAGCACCTCCTATATTGAAAGGACCGGATTCCAAGAAGTTTATCCAAAAGCATTTCCCTCCCAGCGCTGCACCAAAGACGATCCCGGAGAGGTTTTGTATGCTTGATATTCCAAAGTACAACAGAACCACAGATCCAAATGATCATGTTACCTCCTATACATGTGCCATCAAGGGGAAAGACTTGGAAGATGAAGAAATTGAGTCGGTGTTGCTAAAGAAGTTTGAGGAAACTCCGTCGAAAAGAGCAACAATATGGTATCACAACTTTCCCCCCAAATTCTATTGATTCATTTTCTTTGCTTGCAGATGCTTTTGTGAAGGCACATGCCAGGGCCATCAAGGTCGAAACTAGAAAATTAGACCTTTTTAAAGTTAAACAAAAAGATAACGAGATGCTCAGGGAGTTCGTGTCGAGGTTTATGATGGAACATATGGATCTGCCTCTGATTTTCGATGATCGGGCCGTTCAGGCATTCACTCAAGGACTTAACCCCCGAAGCTCCTTGGCTTCACAATAGCAAAACAATTTGGTAGAGTATCGGTGGTAACCTGGGCCGACGCCCACAACAGATACCAGTCAAAATTCAGAGTCGAGGACGACTAACTCGGAGCCCCTTTTGGATCTGTTTATCCCGTTAGAGCCGATGGTAGGTTCAAGAGAGTCATTGATCATGAACCGAGATTGATCTAAGATAGGTATGAACCATCGAGTAGAGATCGAAGGGAAACGGGTTCGGGAGTCACCCCACGAGGAACGAAAATAGGAGCGATCGAGGGCCCAATAGCCGAGGTTTGATGAGCAAAAATGGTTTCGACAAGGTGCTCGGGGCCAGGGAAGCACCAGGATTGTCGGAATATAACTTCAATGTTGATGCTGCTAGTATCATATCAACTATTGGGTGTATCAAGGAACCCAAGTGGCCTCGACCATTGCAGTCCAGCCCTGCCGAGAGAGACCCTAACTTGATGTGTAAGTATCATGGCACTCATGGCCACATGACCGAGGATTTCCAGCAATTGAGAGAAGAAGTTGCCCGAATCTTTAATAACGGGCACCTACGAGGATTTCTGATTGATCGAGCCAAAAACCACTTCAGAAATAGGGACGTCTGCAAACAGACCTAACAAGAGGAACCTCAACACATTCTCACCATGATTACTGGAGGGGCCAATGTCTCCCAAAGGCCAATGATAAAACGAACCAAATTATCCATCACGAGGGAAAAATGCACCTGAGACTATGTCCCAGAGGGAACCATTTCGTTTACCGACGAAGATGCCGAGGGCATCGTACAACCTGTTACGCGGCGCCTTCCTGAGATGCTTTGGAAGGGCGACGTAAGGCTAAGCAACCA
>ML248418.1:68057-87040 GCA_005239495.1 Nicotiana undulata | reverse complement strand
GATGCGGGAACCATGGCACGGGAACCCTGATACTGAGAACCACCAAAACCTCAGGGGCAAAACTTGGAAATATGCCCCATACCACCGCAGGTGAAGAAAGACCTCGGCTGCTGAGAATACTGACCCTTGAATTATCCCTGACGACCAGAATGACCACTCTGATAGCTCTGAATCGGCGGTGCACTGATTGAAGCTGAAGGTGCACTGCGGGATACCTGGAGTGCCGACTGATAAGGCCTAGGAGGATGACCTCTGCGAAAGGAATCTCTGCCCCCAGATGAGGCACCACTGAAACGGCCGAAATGACGAGGTCTCTTGTCAGACCCCTTTCCACCACCCTGGGATAATACTATCTCAATGCGCCTGGCCACATCAGCTGCATCCTGGAAGGAGATATCAGTACCCGTCTCTCTGGTCATCTCAAGCCTGATGGGCTGAGCTAGACCCTCAATAAACCTCCGAACCCTCTCCCGATCAGTGGGGAGTATCATAATGGAATGCCTGGCCAGCGTAATGAACCTAGTCTCGTACTGAGTGATGGACATGGAGCCCTGCTGTAGACGCTCAAACTGCCTCCGAAGATCCTCTATATGAGTAACTGGAAGGAACTTCCCCAAGAACAACTCGCAGAACTGAGTCCAAGTCAGAGGTGCAGACCCAGCTGGTCTGGTCAAGCATAAATCTCTCCAACAAGTGTTGGCGGTGCCACATAGACGAAATGTAGCAAAATCTACCCCATTGGACTCCACAATGCCCATGTTCCAAAGAACCTCATAACAGCTGTCTAAATAATCCTGGGGATCCTCTGATGGTGCACCGGTAAATGTAGTGGGGAATAATTTAGTGAACCGATCCAACCTCCACAGAGTGTCGGCTGGCATGGCTGCTCCCTCAGCTGCTGGTGCCTCAATACCTTACTGAACTACTCCGGCCGTCTGAGGTGCCGGAGTCTGGAACTGAGTGGCAAACTGCTCTGGCGTATGACTAGCAGGAGTCTGGGTCCCTCCCCCAACCTGAGATCTAGATGGTGCAGTAGGGAGAAGACCGGCCTGAGCCACACTCTCCATGAGTCCCACTAAGCGGACTAGGGCGTCCTGAAGCACTGGGGTGGCGATGAACCCCTCTGGGACCTGAGCTGGTCCAACCGGAACTGTCTGGGTAGGGACCTCACCGGAAAATTCTACCTGTGGGTCCTTTACCGGATCTGCTGCTCTAGCTCTGCCTCGGCCTCTAGCACGGCCTCGGCCTCGGCCCCTCGTAGGAGCTGTAATAGGAGGATCAGGCTTTTGGTCGGTCGATGAGGAAGCACGCGTTCTCGCCATCTACGAGAGAGTAAAATAGAGACTCAATTAGTGCTTAGATGTCAACTGGCACGACAGAGAATGAAAGATGTGAAGTTATTCCTAACTATGCAGCCTCTAGGGGATAAGTACAGACGTCTCCGTACCGATCCCTCAGACTCTACCAAGTTTGTCCATGAGTTGTGAGACCTAAGCAACCTAGGGCTCTGATACCAACTTGTCACGACCCGAAATCCCACCTTCGGCCATGATTGCGTCTAACGTTGAACCCGCTAGACAAGCCAACGTTTGAACTAAATAAAACTCATTAACAACTAAAACGAACAAGATAGATAAGGCATCGATGGACCACAATGAAATTTGACAAAATAACCAAAATACAACATAGCACTTCCGAAATAAAAACCATATACAAATCCCAGAACTGGTGTCACATACTCACGAGCTGTCTAAGAGATTAATATAAACAAAAGGTCTGAAAAATAAGTACATAGGACTGTCTTTGAAATACAAAGTAAGACAGAGCTGAAAGTGAATAGTAGAAGGCGACGTCAAGGCCCACGAACGTCTGCGGGTCTACCTTGATGTCCCTGTATGCGCTGAGTGAAGCTCCGACCGTCAGTGGTCACCGGGTCCGACTGTGTAGTCTGCACAACATAAAGAAGTACAGGTGTAGCATCAGTACAACCGACCCCATGTACTGAGTAAGTGTCGAGCCTAACCTCGGCGAAGTAGTGACGAGGCTAGGACCGACAACAACATATGTACCTGTACAGTTTTATATAATAACAGGAAAAGTGGCAACAGAAATAAGCAAGCAAGACAAATACGGGAAGAACATGCTGGGGTAATAGGGGGTAACAATATGCTAGCACGGCAGAACAGGGTAATAACTGAAATATAAAGATAAATAAAGGCAGGAATTTAACTTCTCAGCAGATAATGAACAGTAAAAGCACGACATGTCCCCTCGTTCATAGCCTCACAATCACTCGGCACGGAATGTCCCCTCGTGCATATGAAATAACACTCGGCACGGAATGTCCCCTCGTGCATAACCTCACAATCACTCGGCACGGCATGTCCCCTCGTGCATATAAAATAACACTCGACACGGAATGTCCCCTCGTGCATAACCTCACAATCACTTGGCACGGCATGTCCCCACGTGCATATAAAATAACACTCGGCACGGAATGACCCCTCGTGCTTAAGCTCACAAATAGTCAGCACGGCATGTCCCCTCGTGCGACAAATAGTAAAACAAAGCAACAATAATGTGAAAGTCAACATTTCGAATTCTCAAGTGTACAGAAATAATCAATACAATTCAATTGTCCCAGCAAGGAGCAACCATCAATTACAAACTCAACAATGCCCGACAAGGGTCTCAGCTATAACCAACCTCGCATCGAAAATATAATTTCAACGGTGTAAGCCTCGACTAACACAGGTAACTCAATAACTTTCCCACATCATGAACCACATCAAGGTATCATTTTTAACTCATCAACTACTCATAGTGTGGAGAATATCAAGAACACAGTAAATTTCATCACAAATTACTCACGGCCAAGCTTGACCGCAACGCATAGGTACTCGTCACCACGCCTATACGTTGGACATGAGTTACACATAGCAAATAAGACTCTATACCTAATCCCTCAAACTGAGGTTAAGCCAAACACTTACCTCGGCTTCAAAAACTGCAAGTCAAGCATCGATCACAGCCTTTCCTTTAGAATCCAACTCCGCAACGGTGTTATCTAGACATAATCAACCCAAGTATATCAATAATGGCTCAATAAATCAAACCCATAGCCCAATTGTTTATTTCAAAGCATTCTTCCTAAGATTCCAAAATTTGACCCCGGGCTCGCTTGGTACAAACACGAGGCTCGGACCAAAACCCGATCACCCATAACCCCACGAGTTAGAATATATGATTTGTTTTAAGATTCGACCCCAAATTGAGGTTGAATTATTCAATATTCTAAAAACAAAACAACTCTACCTAAAATCCCTAATTCCTTACATTAATTTCCATGTTTTTTTTAGGCCTAAAATCTAGTGATTAATTGAATAACTTAAGAGGAAACGAGGTCAAGAGCACTTACCTATGGAGTTATGGCAGTTGGGGAGCTTGATTTTTGTTTATGGGTGGGTTTGAGGAAGAACGGGGGGTGAAAAATGGGAGTGACCCGTAATGGGTCTGTTTTTGGGGTTATTAAAATCACTGGGTGTATTTACCCTTCGCGTTCGCGAGCCACTGGCCGCGTTTGTGAAGGCTTGGCAGCTGGGACCTATGCGTTCGCGGAACTAGGGCCACGTTCGCGTAGGTCTGACCCCCTAACCCTCCGTGTTCGCGTGCCACTTCCCGCGTTCGCGAAGAACAACCTACNGCGTTCGCGTAGAACAAAAACCCAAGCCACACTATTTACCCTTCGCGTTCGCGTGCCCTTGGCCGCGTTCGCGAAGGGTATCACACTTGACATCAGAAACCTACAACGTCACACCATATTTTCATGTTTTTCACACCCCGTTAGGTACCCGAAACTCACCCGAGCCCTCGGGGCTCAAAACCAAAGACACACACGACTCCCAAAACATCCTACGGACCTTTTCAAGCTTTTAAATCATCAAAGTATCATCAAAAACCATGAATCAAACCTCAAAACCAAATTAATCAAACTTAAGAACTTTGAAATTCTAGAATTCGCTTCAATGCGCCGAACCTAAATTGCTCGCAATGACTTCAAATTTTGCAGATAAGTTATAAATGACACGACGAAACTATTCCCGATCTCGGAATTTCATTCGGACCTCAGGAACATAACATCACTCTCCAAGCCAAATTTCAAATTCTTCAAAAACGTCAAACCTTCATTAACTCCATTTTTTCCTCATTTTGATCCGAAACCAATCAATTCAAGTCCGTTTTACACCAAATTTCACAGATAGGACACATAACATATACTAAACCTGTTCCCGGCTCCGGAACCGTAATACGGGCCCGGTAACAAGGTTTTCACATAATTATTCACTTTCAAATTCCTTTATTATTTTCTGAAAATAATTTTCTTTAAAAATTCATTACTCAGGCTTGGGACCTCGGAATTCGATTCTGGGCATACGCCCAAGCCCTATATTTTCCTACAGACCCTCCGGGACCGTCACATCACGGGTCCGGGTCCGTTTACCAAAAATGTTGACCAAAGTCAACTTTATTCAATTATTCAATTCAAAAATTCCATGTCTATCACATTTTCACATAGAAGCTTCCCGGCTACCTGCCCGGGTTGCGCACGCATATCGATGTGAGACTAACGGAGGCTTTCGGGGCCTCGAAACATAGATTTAGCTAGAATTACTCAGGATGACCTTTTGGGTCATCACAACAAGGTAAACTAAACTTGAATTAGAGGCTAAATGATTTGGTAATAGTCAGCATCATGAGAATTTAATATTGCATTCCGGCGATAATAGAATGGACCACAAGAGAAGATTCACGAGAAATTCAGAGAATGGTCATTCAGGAAGATGCTTCCCTAAAGTAAGCAATGTGAGCAAAGTTAAGCTTAAGGGACTGTATGTACTAGTTACATTAAGTGTGCGAGTAAGGAATTTTGTTATCCTTGGTACAGAAGGATTATCGCAAGGTGAGTAAGGGTCATCGACGATGCGAACAGACGCAAGAGATGAAAAGGTAAAACATCTATATGTAGATCATCATAGCACTAAATTTTAGTACTCCCTAAAGGGGGGAATATGGAGTGATGTGGCATTAAGAAAGAATTAAGTTGTTCTAGTAACTATGGAATGGTAAAGGAAGAGTGCGATAAAAATGAGGAAGGAATGAGATTGCACTTATCTGAATCCTACAGATATGCTATGATTCCAGAACATTATGTAAGCAAAACGTCAGAAAAAGGAAGTACGGGTTCCTGCCCAGAATGTCATTGATAAATAAGGAGCCAGTGCAAGACATAAGTTACACAAAGTAAATAACCCAAGAGAGATTACGCGGAATATGGATATGAGAATGGGCCGACGAGTAGTTAATAATTGATTCAGGAAGAACCTAGTTATGGCTAAACAGGAGTTTACATTTCAGTTAGCAGATCGTGCAAAATAAACAAAGTAAACTCAATATGGGGAATTCAGCCTCGGAGTTATGACATCATGATCTTTGAGATATATCCATATAGGAGTTGGGGAAGTTAAAAAGGTATCGTATGAGTGATACGGAAATAAAAGAGAGTGCCACTATGAAGACAGTAAAAATATTAGTTCAGAAGTAACCTTACAAGCACAAGAGCATGTAGGTAAGCAACTACGGATAATTATAGACAAGGAAGGACATTAAAAGGTCCGTCGAGTATACGACGTAATAAGTTTGTAGCTTTACAAGAGTAAAAGGGTCCTCCCTAAGTACTGCAGTGAAAGACTAGCTGAGGAAATAAGAAAGAAGGCTTCAATCAAAGCACAGTGACCTAAAGAGGAAATGGTTGTGTGACAATAGTCTTACTACAAAATTGTACGCACTCCAAAAGAAAGTGGAACCTACCATGGCTAATGAATGGGAAGTAAAACCAAAAGTAATATTCGAGGCCATATCACTTGCACAAAACAACAACAACAACCCAGTATAATCCCACTAGTGGGGTCAGGGGAGGGTAGTGTGTACGCAGACCATACCCCTACCCTGGGTAGAGAGGCTGTTTCCAATAGACCCTCGACATCCTTCCCTCCAAGAACTCTCCACCTTGCTCTTGGGGTGACTCGAACTCACAAGCTCTTGGTTGGAAGTGGAGGGTGCTTACCATCAGAGCAACAGACCTTGTCTTCGTCATGCGTGAGAACTTAGATAAGCTAAGTATGCATGCAAAAAGAGGACAAAAAGACCACGAAAAGCAATTGCTTACATTTGAAGAGAGCTGAAATGGAACGAAAGGAATTATTCGATTAATGATCAGCCGTAAAAGACTTCGGTATAAGTTAAAAGAAAGAATTAAGTCCAGGTCATAGATAAAGGATTGAATCAGTGGAACATTTTATCATGGTTTTCCATAGCGTCCATGAAAGACTAAAGTGATAACTAAATGCCATGAAAGACTAAAGTGATAACTAAATGTCATAAAGGCTGATCAGAAGGAAGAGGAAACTAAAGAGTTAAATCAACTAAATAAATTAGGAGTCTACTTATTAGACCCATAAAGTTATAGACATCATAATTGAGAACATTGCAGAATCATTATTAATATCAGAGGTGTAAGAGAGATAGTACAATAACCATATTCTATAACAGCTCTATGATAAAGTTAGTTAGAAAAGTATCAGCCTCATAAGAAGTTAGTATGAAGCTCCCACCGGATCGTGTATGCACGAGATATGCAAGTGTTATAATAGAGCTTCAAGTTGTGGATGTAAATTATAACTATGTAGAAGGGAAGTTGTGAAAGAGATAGAAGATGTGATGCGAAATTTTAAGGTAAGTAAGGTAAAGGTGAACAACGTACGAGATATTCAAGTGCAGAAGGTTATGAATAGTCGATTCTTCGGATAAAAGGCTAAAAGCGCAGGGATTAAGTATCTAGGAATAATAGTGGTATTGTCAGTGAATATATTCCAACCTATGGTCTAGGTATCGAAAAGCCTGGCTAAGGGAGTAACGAAGAGTTAGAGACGATGTGATATCTCACTTAATGTTCCAAAATAACATAAGGAAACCTATGATGCAAGAAAGTTGAAAGGTTGCAAGTAATATAAATAAATACGTGTAGGTCAGAAACTATTGTATGGTGAAGCGACAAGGTTATAGAAGAGAGGAGTAAGGATAAGAACGGGCAAGGAAGAAGGTAACGAAAATGGATAAGTCCTTAGGATTATGCCCATGAAAACAAGAAGAGCAGATGATTCTCTAAGTTATACAAAGCTCACTATAGCCTGAATGAACTCAAAGGAGTCTAAGACTAATAGCATTTGGAAGAGATGGAATGTTGCCCTGGTAATAGAATAAGGGTGTAATTTTGATAGATAAAGGATGGTGTTTGGGCCTTCGATTGAGTAATGATTTGTCGAAGAAAAGAAAGGGACCTCATGAATTGGACATGATTAAAATACCCACGCAAGGTGAATCACATTTGGATGTTGTGAGATACGGTTATGAAATCATGGTATCGGCCCAGGTGGATGAGTCTAATCATTTCAGATGTTCCCGAATAAAACGTGAACCTTAGCGGTGGTGTAACATAAAAGTGTAAGTTATCAGGGGTAGATTATAGATCAATATTGGGGTGAATCAACAATGGATGGGTAAAAGTTATAAAGTATCAAATAAGATTAGGCCGTCATTCTTAAGATGAACAGTAATGTGGAAACACTAAAGGACATAGATTTATACATATTGGATAAGCAATGAAAGTAACCTGGAATTTTGTAACACACATCAGTAATGAGAAATCGAGATAAGAGTTATGGTATGGTATGACCTACTTAGATGCAGTAGAGTCATACGGATAGAGAACTGGATCTATGAAATAAGTTATAGAAATATTCGTAAGTTCGTCAACATAACGAGCGAAGAACCTCAGTAATGGCTAAAAATCGGGGGGAAAAGGAAAGAAGAGATGTATGAGCACACTTACAAGGTTAGAGTCGTAGAGGCTTCATGATAGAAGGTACCAACAGTTACGAGACTAGAAGGATTCCGACCGTAAGTCGTGGTGTGAGAAAGAGGCCTAAAGGGGGGAATGCCCTGGCCTCTAGATTTATTCACAGAACAGTTTCCTAGGATTGCAAGGAGAGCACTAAAGTATTCGCAAGGACTATATGCTATGACAATGATAACTGCATCAGTCAACATTCGAGGACGAATGTTCCAAAGGGGGGAATGATGTTACACCCCATGTTTTTATACGTGAAAGTGCTCCACAAATAAATTGATGAAAGCTCGGATATGCGGTGTTATGTTATATCCCGCATTTCGTACGTAAAAGTTTCATCTTCCGTTACTTGACGTAGTCTCGGGGATGATATTATATTGAGATTAACGTATTTATGCTAATTATAACAATCGATAATTAAGTATCATGGAGGTAAGAAGGTGAGCGAATTTTTTCATTGAAAGTGGCCAATTTGGGATGAAATACGGGTCAAGCGATAATATCCGATATTTATGGACTAGTACCATACAAGGTACCGTATGACCATGATAGAATAATGTATAAAGTGTATTAAAAATAAGTAGAATTTTAAGTAGACTGAGATAATTCTTAACTATACGGGTAATTGATTAACTACCGGGTAACAAAATATTACCTAATTACCTAATAAGTTGGTAAAGATTTATAATCCCACCCCACTCCCCACGTGGAAGTACACCACTATTAGGATATATGACTAAGTATTCATATAAGCTTAGTGGCTACCTAATGAGAGTAACGTGTAACACTGAAAATATATGAGCAAGTTTTAGTTTCTTTAAGGCTTAGTCTCTTTTTAAATCTTAGCTCATTTGGTCAGATAGAATAAAAAGGTGAATTATAAGTCTTTCTCCTAATTCATAACACCCAAGAACAAATGCTAAGCTCCATCTACGAAAAAAATCTTCCAACAGTGACTCTTGCAAACAATTCCAACGAGAATTTTTAAAACCGTAGCAACGTAAAATTTTGTGGTTTTAAAGAAGTACGGTACAATCTTTTTCAAGAATAATATACAGATTTTTCCCTACTCCAGGTATGTTAAGGATATCCCTTCTTTCTTTTGGCATGGTCCAAATTATACTGAAGAAACAAGCAAATACACCATTTCTATAAATTACTCTATTCATAGAAATAGTAGGGGTGTCTATATTCTTGATTCCCCATGAGAATTATTATTATTTTCTGTTCATGGGTCTCAGAATAATACGCAGTTGGAAAAG
The DNA here is from genome assembly GCA_005239495.1 of Nicotiana undulata. Classification (NCBI taxonomy): domain Eukaryota; kingdom Viridiplantae; phylum Streptophyta; class Magnoliopsida; order Solanales; family Solanaceae; genus Nicotiana; species Nicotiana undulata. Next base: position 77,812 of record ML248418.1, on the reverse strand, counting down.
TTTATCCGGAAGGAATATTGAGATTATTACGTACTTTTCATGCATTTCATACATGTGCATTGACCCATGACCAGATGGCGTTATATACGCGTATATATGTAAATATATGTATATGGGATATGGGAAAAGGTTACGGCGTTATATACGCATCATCACCTGATCAGCTAGTATATGATGATGATGTTGCCCATAGTGGCTGAAATATGATTCAAACGACTATATACGCGTATATATGTATGTATATATATGTATATGGGATATGGGAAAAGTTATGGCGTTATATACGCACCACTACCTGATCAGCTGGTATACGATGATGATTTTTCCCACAGTGTCCTATATGATATGATGGGATGCCCTCAGAGGATGATGATGTTATGAAACATATACCTATGCACGACATGACATTCATACGCATATGCATGATGCTAAAAGTGATTTATTATTTACAGAGTTATCCGGACATACAGGTTGAGTCAATTACTCTATATCTCTTCCATGTCTCTTATGTATTTATTTATGTGCCTTACATACTCAGTACATTATTCGTATTGACGTCCCTTTTGCCTGGGGACACTGCGTTTCATGCCCGCAGGTCCCNCTCTTAGAGGCTTGTAGACATATGTCGTGTACGTGAAAGATTGTACGGCCTTGTCGGCCTATGTTTTGAGTTTATAAATGAGTATGTTGGCCTATTAGGCTCGTATGTCACGTGTATATGATGATGTAATAAGAAAGATACGTTACGTTGGTGCTCGATTGAGTACGGTACCTGGTGCCCGTCGCGGCCCATCGGTTTGGGTCCTGACATGGGGTCCTTCCCAATTTGGATTTAGCTTTCCTGCTCCAGCCTCCTTTGTTGATTGAAAGACTTTTTTAATAACAAAGTTCCCAATTTTAAAATATTTGAGGTGAGTTTTTCTGTTGTAATACCGCTCTATAATTTTCTTTTGAGCTTCCATGCCTATTAAAGCGGCTTCTCTCATTTGTTCAAGTAAATCCAAATTTGTTCTCAACTCGTCGTTATTTGTCTCTTTCGTTGCTATTGTGAATCTCGCGCTTGGTTTTCCAATTTCCACTAGTATTAGAGCCTCTGAACCGTAGACAAGTGCGAATGGAGTTTCTCCCATGGCTGTCTTTGTTGTACTTTTGTAAGCCCATAATACTCCTGGTAGCTCGTCAGACAAATTTCCTTTTGATTTTTCCAATCGATTCTTCAAGTTATTGATGATGATCTTATTTGTTGACTCAGCTTGCCCATTAGCTACGGGGTCATAAAGTGAAGAAGTGATACGCTTGATTTGCCAGCTTTGGAAGAATTCCGTGATTTGTGAGTCTATGAATTGCGGGCCACTGTAACATACAATTTCCATCGGGACACCAAAGTTGCATATGATGTTTAGCAAGATAAAGCTCTTTACTTCTTTTTCTCGTACCTGTTTAAAGGTTTCTGCCTCCACCCATTTGAGAAATAATCTGTTAATACAAGTAAAAATTGTACCTTTCCTTTGGCATGGGGTAGAGGTCCTACTATATCCATTCCCCACTTCATAAATGGCCAAGGTTATATAACCGGATGTAGTAACTCTGCGGGTCGATGCATGTTAGCATACCGCTGACATTTGTTGCATTTAGCTACGAAATTTTCGGCGTCTTCTTCCATCTTAGGCCAGTAATACCCTACTCTGATTAGAGTTTTGACTAGATATCTTCCACATGCGTTGTTTCCACAACGTCCTTCGTGTACTTCTTTCATCACGTATTCAGTTTGACTAGGTCTGAGGCACCTTGCTAGGGGACCACCAAAAATTTTATGATATAAAGTGTAACGAACTAGGCAGTACCGTGCAGCTTTTCGTCGAAGTGCTTGAGCTTCTTTCTTATCTTCAGGCACGGTTCCATTCTGCAAAAAAATTACAATTTTGTTTCTCCAATACCAGGTTAGATTATTAAATGTTACCTCATTATGATCCTGGTCAATTGCTGAATGGAATAAATGTATCACAACAGCATTTTCTTTATTCGTTACATCTGTAACTGATGTGAGGTTAGCTAATACACCCACTTCTGCATTTTCATCTCTGGGTACTTGCACGATCTTCCATGATTGGAATTGCCTCACTAGGTCCCGTGCCTTTTCCACATATTTCCGCATTCGAGTCTCTCTAGTGGTGTAAGTCCCCTGCAGCTGGTTTACCACCAGCTGAGAGTCGCTTTTGATCACGATCTGCTCTATTGAGAGTTCTCGTCATTCAAGCCCTGCAATGACAGCTTCGTACTCTGCTTCATTGTTAGTTATAAGATAACATTTAACATATTGTCTTATCTTTTCACTCGTACGTGGTATCAAAACAATTCCTAGACCGGGTCCTATAACATTAGAAGAACCGTCAGTGAATAGAATCCATGTTCCTGGATTAGCTCCTGTAAAGATTTGTAATTCTTTTTCTACTTCAGGAATTATACTGGTATTAAAATCTGCGACAAAATCGGCTAAAACTTGAGACTTTATTGCAGTCCTAGGTTGATCAACGATGTCATATTCTCTTAATTATACTGCCCATTTAACCAGTCTGCCTGACAATTCTTGTTTATGCAGAATATTTCTCAAAGGATATGAAGTTATAACAGTAATTGGATGACACTAAAAGTACGGTCTTAACTTTCTAGCTGCCATGATTAGAGCCAAGGCTAATTTTTCTAGATGAGGGTATCTAGTTTCAGCATCTTGTCAGGACTTACTTACATAATAGATAGTAGATTGCTTACCTTTGTCCTCCCTTACCAGGACTGCACTCACAGCTATTTCTGCAACAACAAGATAAATGTACAACCTTTCCCCTTCCTTTGGTTTGGACAATAGTGGGACATTTGATAGGTAGGCCTTCAAATTTTTGAGGGCCTGTTGGCATTCTTCAATCCATTCGAACTAATTCTGCTTCTTTAATACTGAGAAAATTTTTATACTCTTCTCTGAAGACCTTGAAATGAATTCCTAAAGTTGCGATCCTACATGTTAGTCTTTGAACTTCTTTTTTGCTCGTGAGTATATCAGGTGTTTCTTCAATATCTTTAATTTGAGCAGGATTTACTTCAATGCCTCTATTTGATACGAGAAAACCCAAAAACTTACCTAATTCGATGCCAAAGGCGCACTTCTCTGGATTTAGTTTCATATTATGCCTGCGGAGGATGTCGAACGTAGTTGAAAGGTGTTGGAAGTGATCTTCAGCCTGTGTGGAATTTACCAACATGTCATCAATGTACACCTCCGTTGTTTTCCCCAGATGTTCCTTGAACATCTTGGTCACTAGCCTTTGATATGTGGCTCCAGCATTTTTCAAGCAAAAATGCATGACTTTGTAACAGTAAGTCCCCCTGTTTGTAATAAAGGAAGTTTTTTCCTCATTTGAGGGGTCCATTTTTATCAGATTGTAACCTGAATATGCATCTAGAAAGCTTAATAACTCATGACTTGCAGTGGCATCAATCATTTGATCTATGTGCGGATATGGAAATGAGTCTTTTGGGCATGCTTTATTTAAATTAGTATAATCTACGCATACTCTCCATTTACCATTCTTTTTACGTACCACTATGGTATTAGCTAACCAATTAGGATATTTTACCTCGCGTATTGAACCGATTCTTAAGAGTTTCTGTACCTCTTCATCGATCACTTGATTCTTGAACGATCCCTGCTTCCTTTTCTTTTGCTTGACAGGTACGAATGATGGGTCCGCATTTAGTTTATGAGTCATTACCCCTGGGGGCATACTTGTCATATCTGAATGGGACCAGGCAAAACATTATGCATTAGCTTTTAAATATTCAACTAACTTACCTCTTCTGGTCGGGCTTATCCTTGCTCCTATATGGATTTTTTGCTCAGGCTTGTGTTCGAACAGTGGAACAACTTCTAGCTCTTCAGTAGTTGTGTTTATGTTTTCATTCCCTTCTGATTCTTGAATAACATCGGGCCTGGATTCCATGTCTGTATGTTTTGATACGATCTCCGTGGTGATTGATTCACCGTGTCTTTATCATTTGTTCCCCCATCTGTTTTAGTTGCTCCTGCGTCTATTAGTTCTTCCTCTGCTTCTTTTTTCTTCGAGTGCATTACTGAATTGATATTCCTCAAAATTGGTTGATCACCTCGAATCTGCTGAATTCCCCATTTTGAAGGTAACTTGATAACTTGGTGTAGAGTGGATGGTACTGCGTCCATATCATGAATCCATGGTCTTCCCATAATTATATTGTAGGCCATGTCTGTATCAATAACTTGAAATTTTGTTTCTTTTACAACGCCTTCTGCATATGTACTCAATGCAATTTCTCCTTTTGTTATGATCGTGGAATTATCGAATCCAGATAAGGAACGTACTTTTTGAATTATTTGGTCTCCCATTAGAATCTCTTCCACCACTCTTAGTAGAATGATGTTAACTACTTGGATCAATCAATACTCTTCTCATGTTAGTATCATGTATAAGTAAAGATATTACCAGTGCGTCGTTGTGTGGGATTAATAACCCATCTGCATCTGCATCGTCAAATGTTAGTCTATCATCATCCAAGGTATCTTGAGTCCATTTCCCGTAGGTTATTGTGAACTTCGTTGTCTTTTTTGTTGCTGTATAGGTCACGCCATTAACCTCCTCTCCTCCGCTTATAACGTTCACGGTTCTCTTCGGAGATGGTGGTTTTGGGGGCTCCTGCCTATTCTTCATATATGCCCATTTACCTTTTTCACTAAACAATTCTGTTAGATAGCCTTGTTTTAATAAATGTTATACCTCACCTTGTAGTAACTTGCGGTCTGATGTTTTGTGCCCGTGATCATTGTGGAACTCACACCAAAAGTCTGGGTTCCTTTTGTTTGGATTTGATCGCATCTCCTTGGGCCATCGAACTTTATCACCGATATTTCTTAATACTGTAATTAACTCGGAAGTACTTACATTGAAGTTATAGTCTCCAATTCTTGCATATACGTTATTACCTTTATTTCGTTCATCTCGATCCTTTCTAGACCTTGATGATGATGAACTTGAATCTATGTTCGTCGGTTTGTGATCAAACCGAGTGTTTTCATATTTGGAACGAGCTTCTCGTCCCGAAGGTCCCATATAGGGCTCGCACCTGTTCTTATCAATTCTTTTCTCTAATTTTGAACGTCTAGAACTCGTCATGTCTTCTGTTTTTTACTGAGCTATGGTATCCTCTTCAATTCGTAATTTAGTACTATACCTATTATAAACATCATTCCATGTTGTAGCTGGAAATTCATGTAAACTTTCTTTGAGTCTCCGCGTGGCTTCAGAGCTTTTGTCGTTCAAGTTGCTTGCAAATGCCATAGCTGCCCAATTGTCGGGTACTCTTGGTAACAACATCCTTTCCCGTTGGAACCTGTCTACAAATTCACGAAGCAACTCAGCATCTCCTTGTTTTACTTTAAATATATCTTCCATTCTTTTCTCCACTTTTTGGGCACCGAAATGTGCTTTTATAAACGAATATGCAAGCTCAGCAAACGAATCAATAGAATTTTCGGGTAAGAGAGAATACCACGTTAGTTATCCTTTGGTAAGCGTCTCTCCAAAAAATTTGACCAGCATAGACTCGATTTCCTGCTTAGTTAAGTCGTTGCCTTTTACTCCTGCGGTAAACGCAGTAACATGACCACGTGGAACTGTTGTCCCGTCATATTTTGGTATATCGGGATAATTGTTTTAGGAATCGGCAAAGGTGTTGCACTTGGCTTCAATGGTTGTTGAGAGTATTTGTCAATATCAATCCCCTTGATGACAGGTGGTACGCCAGGAATTTGTTCGATTCGATCGTTTTGTTCCTTCACTTGTTTTTGCAAGGTTAGTATTAAAGATTGTAAATATGAATTATTAGACATACCTTGTCTTCCTTCAAGAGATTCGTTTGGAGTGCCCCTACTTCCAGAATTAGCTAATCCAGGCTGTGGATTTTCTATAGTTGCAGTGTTGTTTAGAGGAGGCGTAGGTGGTACAGGTTGTATCCCCCTTACGAAAGCTTGAAGAGCATCACATATTCAGCAATTAACTTCTTCACAACGTCTTGCTCTCTTGTTTGTTCGTTTCCAACCAAATCATTGTTGTGAGTTGAAGATCTATCCGGAGAATTGTCTCTTGAACCTCGTGGGGTTCCCTAAGGCGATGGATTTGGAGTTCCAGTTGCATGCTGATTGTTGTCGTTGGTGTTCGACATGATTCAGTAAGGATTGTTTTGAAATGCGAGAAGGATTATCAGATTCCCGATAACGGAACAAATTTGTTTAACCAAAGAATTGGATTCTTAGTCAAAGCTATTTTAAGAAGTACTCGGGCTTCTGATAACCAAGGAAATTAAATAAGAATAGAAATTAGACTTATAAGTAATAAAATAAGATCGCATAAAAGTAAGTGTATTTCAATAGTGGTTCGAATGTGTCCATACAAGTGAGATTTTACTGCCTTTTATAAGAAATTTCTTAATATAATGTCTTCTCTACTTAATGATTGAGCATTAATGATTAATAATACCATTAATGTAACGTTACAATAGGTAATTGTAACTGTTGCGTGAAGATTCTGTAACGTTTGGCTCATTGATTGAAGATCTTCTAATCCGCTCTTTATTCTACCCTGGTCCATTATGACCGCGTCTCTTCAACTCCTCAATTAGACTAGAGCTCCCACTTCTAATTGTCTCTTGTGTGTATTATTCCGTACCTCTTTGTCTCGTACCTCTTTCTAAATTCTTGCCCATCTATCATGTTTCCATTGTTTCACGTAGATTGCTTTGTCATCACAGGTATTACATGTGTGAAACCTATTTTTTACCAATACAAACACGACATAGCACTTGCATGATTTTTTTTTTTTAAAAAAAAAAGCAGAATCGTCATCACCTATGAAAATCCTATAGGCAGGATTTCTAAACACAATGTAGAACTTATACAGTTTTGATAAAATGAGCAGAATTAACAGCATAAATGAAACCCTATAAGCAGAATTTCTACCCAGTTTAACAAAAGAAAATAAGAAACCCTCCCGATTTTACAAAATACCCTAGAATATGTTTATTACAAAGTTATTACAGACCAGATTAGCAAATGAATTACATAATAGTAATGAAATAAACTATAGGGAGCCTTTATTAGTCCCAAATACACCTGGGCAGCCAAGGCCTTCCAAACCATATCAGCTTCGAGGCTTATTTCATAGGTACAACATAGTCAGTGGTGAGTGACTCACCCATTGCACATAAAGAATCAGGTTTCCAGTGTGTCAAAGTTCCCAAGGGCCTCAGGGACTTAGGGCAATGCTCACACCAGAACCAAATACTCAGAAATGATTCAAAGGAGATTAGGAACTAGTCCCTAGTGTGTCAGAGTTCACAGGATTCTTATATGGACCCTGGATAGTGCTCACACTAGGGTGGTTGAGGATAGAACCTAAGGGACTAAGAGTGGGAGTTTTTTTTTTTTAAAAGTAACAACATATAAAAGGAGGTAGGATATATTTAAAACAATTTTGATTTCTCAGAATAAGGCCAACATAACCGAGTTTTAGGACACAGAACATGTAGGCATAATTGCATTAAGAAAACAAGCAAGGTATGCAAAGTTGTTTATGCGTAGTACACAGTTCTTAATTGGTTAATGTCTGGAAAAGTCTAGTTAATCCAAGTATTCATGCTAACATTTAGGACAACTTTGTTCAATCACAAAAACATTTAGGAAAAGTATCAAGGCAAACAGTCAGATTATCACATGAATTCAGAGGGATGCATGACACATTAGCAAGCTATCAGAGCATATGAACGACAGAGCAGGAAGTCTAACAACAATACAAGTTTCAGAGATTTAAGACTAATTGACTACTTAACCTTCTAACATTATCCTAAAGATACTAAATTCAGAACAAGTTTAGAAAAACACCTAGGAGACGGATTAAGCATATTTTTTTAAGAGGATTTATATTATTCAAAACAACCAATCTCAGACTAACGGTATCAACTATAGGACTAAAAGAGAATCATATAAACAGGCAGAATCATGCTTCAGAATGGATTCTAGACATGCTGAATTGTAAACATAATTCTGGGATAGAAAGGAAATGACAAAGGATAGTCACTCCCCCGTTAAGCAAGCAAAACTAGAATAATACCACAAAGTCGAGAGTCCAGAATATTTGGTCTTGGCTTTCAGCCGGCCAAGACCAGTAGTAAACAAGAGAGTAGAGAGAGTACAAAACCAAAACCCTAAATTTCTTAGTGAGAGTATGTTAATTCGAGTCTTCCTAAAGGAGAAAAGGGAAAGGGTTTAAATAATGGTAAAAGTTAAACACACAAACAAGGAAAACACTCAATCAACCCCAAAAGAAAAGGAAAGATTAGCATGTGAAATTGATTCAAAATCAATTTAGGAGAAGTCAAGCAACCCTAGTTTTTAGGAAAACCAATATTACCAGAATATACAAAAAAATAATCACATAAGACGACCAAATAGCACTAAAAATCAGAGAGTCAAACTTATTTTGGTTTTATTTAAGAAAATTTGAAAATCCTAATTTTAGGGTAAGACAAATATTGACAAAAATATAATAAAAACAGGCTATAGTAGAATATAGGACGAATATGGACATAATAATACTTAAAATTAGAGAATAGAACCTATTTTGTTTCGTCTAAAAAAGATCTGAAAACCTTATTTTCGGGTAAGTAAGAATCCGCAAGAGATACACAAATATTCGTACTTACAAAGAGCAAAATGATGAACACAGACGAAATAAACAGCAGGTTAAGGATTTGAACCAATTTTTCGTTCGATTCTTACAAGATCTGCTCGCCATATTAGGCATGAAATTATATAATACCAAAAATGGGTAACCAGTAAGGAGGAGGGATCAATAAAGTAAAGGAATCATGGATTGATTCCATTTTGGGGTTGGAATCAGAGAGATTTGTGGGATGACGGCGCTAAAGTTTGAGGGGGGTAGAGGAAGAGATGAGAGAATACATGGGCGGCGGGTTTGGGTGAATGAGAGTTAGGGTTAGGGGTTTGGTTAATTAACAACAAGGAGAAGGGATGTGGGTCATTTATCTTGAAAGATCAACAACTAGGATTTTAAAGTGGTCGGGGCGGGTTATAGTAGACGGGTACCGACTGAGTTTAAGGGTTGGGTTAATTGATTTGGACTGGGTTTTTTGGCTGGTGTAAATGGGTGTTGGGCTTAGGAGTTTAAGTAGTTGGTCTGGGGTGATCCGAAAATAATTAAGAAAAGGGCTAGATTTTAAATACCCATTTTAAATATTAAATAATTTATAGAAAAAGATTAATAAATAAAAAAATATTATTTATTCATGAAAATGATTTAAAATAATTACTTAACATTATAAAAATATAAAAAAGTCCTTTTCCGTATAAATAATGCAATTATGCACATATATGGGCTATTATTGCAAAATATGCAATTTAGCCCAAAGATACAAATTTTATTATGATAAATACATTAAAAAATATTTAAAGATTAATATGGATATAAATGATGAAAATTAAATCATAGAAATTATTTTTCATGAAATTAATAATTATTTATATAATAAAATGCAGGAATAAATTGGTTAAAAGCCTTTTAAAATTGTAAAGAATTATGAAAAATATTTGTATATGTTTATAAATCAAGTGATGGTTGCATATACACTATTTTGAAGGTGTGTGTGCATATATATATATA
>ML248418.1:0-67953 GCA_005239495.1 Nicotiana undulata | reverse complement strand
TTTTTTTTTTTTTTTTTTTTTTGAGAAATATAAGGGAAAATTTGGGTATCAACAGGATGCCCCTCTTTACCTGAGAAGGATGAAAGAGTTGTCGGGTAAACAAATGATGACCGATTTTGACCGAATATGGTGATTCGAAAGATATAGGCCGCACTATGGATTCTGAGCTGCCTACATATCCCTGGTCTTACAGGAATCAGGTCGTGTGTGGTTCTTGATCCAACGGTGGAGTACGCCGATAGAGTCGTTGTAAGAATGTACAAGATGTTCCAAATAGGATTATTTGGGGTTTGAAACGGTTATGGTTAAATGAGACTGGGTAACGGATGATGACCGGTCATGTTTGAAATAATTTGAAGGATGTGAACGTTGGATGTAAACTGGAGCGGGATTGCTCCCGTTAGGATAACAGTTACTAACCGGATCACCTGCAAACTCACAAAAATACAACTGCAAGCAAATATGTGTAACTTATTGCGAAAACTTAGACATGATGCAAATTGCCTTCGGACTATGAAGACTGTCTTTGGACGGTGAGGATGACGTCCTTAGACCATGATGTTCGGGGCCATGAATTGTGCGATAGGGGATTCATCGGCCATGAATTGATGTTCTCGGGACATGCAAATGGTGCATCCGAACCATGATGCCTTTGAATAATGATGTGCAAGATTGAGAGATCCTCAGGCTATGGCATGGTGTCTTCTGGCTATGAGGATGATGCCTTCAGAATATCACGCCTTCGGATAAGTTAGCTATATATCATCCCATGAGGTGCAGAGACATGATGCTAAAGGTGATAACAAGACAAAGCTTATTCTTGCGTGGAGTTGAGGGAAGAGCTTAGCCCCGAGAGAAGAGAATAATGGAAGATTTAAGATAGAGCAATATTTGTATTTATGCAAGGAGAGACAATCCTTAGTGTCATGCAAGAATCGGGACGGTGCTTAGTCCCATGCTAAGAGAAGGCAATGCTTAGCCTTATACAAATAGGGAGGCAGGGCTTAGCCTCATGCAAGATTTGGGACGGTGCTTAGTCTCATGCAAATGGAAGGCAATGCTTAGCCTTATACAAATGGAAGGCAGGGCTTAGCCTCATGCAAGGATTGAGACAGGGCTTAGTCTCATGCAAAGGGAAGGCAATGCTTAGCCTTAGATATGGAGGCATGGCTTAGCCTCATGCAAGAATTGAGACAGAGTTTAGTCTCATGAAAAGAAAAGGCAATGCTTAGCCTTATATGTGGAGGCAGGGCTTAGCCTCATGCAAGAATTGAGACAGAGCTTAGTCTCATGCAAAGAGAAGACAATTCTTAGCCTTATGCAAATGGGAGTCATGGCTTAGCCTCATGCAAGAATTGAGACAGGGCTTAGTCTCATGCAAAGAGAAGGCAATTCTTAACCTTATGCAAATGGGAGGTAGGGCTTAGCCTCATGCAAAAATTGAGACAGAGCTTAGTCTCATGGAAAGGGAAAGCAATGCTTAGCCTTATGCAAATGGGAGGCAGGGCTTAGCCTTATGCAAGAATTGAGACAGAGCTTAGTCTCATGCAAAGAGAAGGCAATGCTTAGACTTATGCAAATGGGAGGCAGGGCTTAGCCCCATGCGAATGTAAGAGTAAGAGTGAAGTATTCTTAGCTGACAATGTGTTTTGTGTATAGAAATTATGTTATTGTGACGATGCTTATGATGATGAATTATTCATGCATCCAAAGAAAATTTGTGAGTTTTGCGGGGGAGGTTGGTTCGTGCCTTTGTCTGCTTTCTCTGCACTCTACTCGAGGATCCTGTTCAAGTTACCATGGGTAGCATTGGGCTAAAAAGTAAAGTTTCTTTTCAAAAGTATGCGTGTATAGTTTTCAAAGACATAGTAATATGCAAATTAGAAATCAATTAGATGAACCAGTAAGTGTGACATTACTAGAGACATTGCGACCTTCTTTGCCATAGAATTTTGAGGGTCCTCCTCAAAATTCTGTCGCAATTAACTAAATGACCTTCTGGTTATTCCGTATGTTGCTGTTGGCTGAACTTGCTTCGGAATTTTGAGGGTCCTCCTCAAAATTATACCTCAATTTTTTATTGTGGAGAAAATGGAAATATTATTGAATTGTGACCGAACCTACACGGTTGCCTATGTATCCCCTCTTAAAAGGCAATCAGGTCAAGTATAGTTGAATTACATCATATAAAGAAACATAAATAGTTTACACATAGTATCTTTTGACTGCATCTGAATTGATAGGCTTTGGCCAGATTTCTCCATCCATTTCTGCGAGTATGAGTGCCCCTCCTATCAATACTCTCCGAACCATGTAAAGACCCTGTTAGTTGGGTGAGAATTTCCCCTTGGATTCATCTTGATGTGGAAATATCCGTTTCAACACCAGCTGCCCCGATGTGAACTGTCTTGGTTTGACCCTTTTGTTGAAATCTCTGGACATTCTATTATGATAAAGTTGACCATGGCACACTGCATTCATCCTTTTTCCATATACTAGGGCTAATTTCTCATAGCGGCTCCTTATCCATTCTGCGTCACTGAGTTCGACTTCTTGTATGATTATCAAAGAAGGAATTACTACCTCGGCGGGAATGATAGCTTCGGTACCATAAATCAACAAATAGGGAGTTTCCCCGGTTGATGTACGAACTGTAATACGCTATCCCGATAAGGAAAATGGTAATTTCTCGTTCCATTTCTTGTGAATCTCTACCATTTCCTTAGTATCTTCTTGATGTTCTTGTTGGCAGCCTCCACGGCTCCGTTCATTTGAGGCATGTATGTTGTGGAATTCTTGTACTTGATTTAGAAATGTTCACACATGGCTTTCATCGGATCACTGTTGAGATTGGAGGCATTGTCAGTGATGATGGACTCTGGAACCCCTAATTCATAAACAATACGATCCCTGACGAAATCTGCGATGACTTTCTTGGTTACAACTTTGTAGGACGCAACTTCAACTCATTTAGTGTAGTAATCGATGGACACTAAAATGAACTTGTGCCCGTTCGAAGCCGTGGGTTCGATTGGACCAATGACATCCAATCCCTAGGCAGTGAAAGGCCAAGGTGCGCTTTTTGCATTGAGTTCGTTTTGCGGCACCCGTATCATGTCTGCATGTATCTGGCACTGGTGAAATTTCTGGACATACCGTATGAAATCTGTTTTCATAGTCATCCAAAAATATTCGGCCCTGAGTATCTCCTTGGCTAAGACAAAGACATTCATATATGGGCCGCAGGTTCCGGCATGTATCTCTTCGAGCAATTTGGAAGTCTCTTTGGAGTAAACACACCTTGACGGTCCTAGATCGACAGTTCTTCTATACAGAATTCCTTCGCTTTGGAAGAAGTGATTCGACAGCCTTCGAAGTGTGCGTTTCTGAGTAGTGTTTGCATGCTTCGGGTATTCTCCTTTTGCCAAATATTCTTTGATGTCGTGGAACCATGGATTTCCATATGTCTCTTCTTCGACATGAGCAGAGTATGCCGATTGATTATGGTTTCTTACCGAAATGGGGTCGATGAAATACTTGTCCAAATATTGTATTATTGAAGAGAGGGTGGCCAATGCGTCTGCAAATTCATTCTAAACTCTGGGGACATGCCAGAATTCTATCTTTGTGAACCTCTTCTTCATTTCTTGTACATGATGTAGATACGGTAGTATTTTGGTGTTTTTTGTAGCACACTCTCCTTATACCTGATGCACCAGCAGGTTTGAGTCACCAATTACTAGCAGTTCCTGAACATTCATGTCAACAAACAAATTGAGCCCTAATATGCAGGCTTCATATTCCACCATATTGTTGGTGCACAAAAATCATAGTTTTGAGGACACCGGGTAATGCTGGACGGTTTCCGATACCAAGACGGCTCCGATACCGACTCCTTTGAAATTTGCAGCTAAGTCGAAAAACATTCTCCAACCGTCGTAGGCTTCAGCAATGTCCTCTCCTACAAATGACACTTCTTCGTCAAGAAAATACGTTTTTATTGGCTCGTATTCCCCTCCTACAGGATTTTGGCAAGATGTCTGCCAACGCTTGTCCTTTGACCACCTTCTGAGTTATATAGATGATGTCGAACTCACTCAGAAATATTTTCCATTTGGCCAACTTCCCGGTAGGCATAGGCTTCTGAAAGATGTACTTCAGAGGATTCATCCTCGATATGAGGTATGTGGTATAGGCACAGAAGTAGTGCCTCAATTTCTGAGCCATCTAGGTTAGAGCACAGCAAGTGCGTTCCAGCAGAGAGTACCGTGCTTCATAAGGTGTGAACTTCTTACTCAAGTAATATATGGCCTGCTCCTTTCTTCCCGTCTCGTCATGTTGTCCCAAAACACAACCGAAAGCCCCATCTAGAACAGCGAGGTAGAGTAGTAGTGGTCTACCAGGTTCTGGAGGGACTAAAACCGGTGGTGTGGACAGGTATTCCTTGATTTTGTCAAAAGCCTTTTGAGAATCCTCGGTCCAACTGGTCGCGGCATCCTTCTTTAGCATTTTGAAAATTGGTTCACATATCACTATGGACTGTGCTATGAAGTGGCTGCTTTAATTGAGGCGTCCCAAGAAACTCAGCATGTCCTTCTTGTTCTTTGGAGGTGGTAACTCTTGGATGGATATAAAAACCTTTGACGGGTCCAACTCGATTCCTCGGCGGCTGACGATGAATCGCAACAATTTTCCGGCAGGAACCCAAATGCACATTTTGCGGGATTTAGCTTTAAAAATGTACTTCCGCAGCCGGTCAATGAACTTCCTCAAATATGCTATGTGATCTGTGGCCTTTTTGGATTTGATGATAACATCGTCAACATATACCTCCATTTCCTTATTTATCATATCATGGAAGATGGTCGTCATGGACCTCATGTAGGTGACCCCAACATTCTTCAGACCGAATGGCATCATTTTGTAGCAATATACCCCCCATGGTGTAATGAAAACTGTTTTCTCTGCGACTTCCTCGTCCATCCAAAACTGATGATAACTCGCGAAGAAATCCACAAAGGATTGGAGTTCATACTTGGCGCAATTATCGATCAAAATGTGTATAGTTGGCAGTGGGAAATTGATGTTCTATACGTCAATACCACACAATAGGGGGGGTGATTTGTGTGGTGTCCAATTTTTGCGTGCACTAGTTATAGAAGGACAAGGTTCTTTTATGTGTTCCAACTTCTACAGTTTGCGGAATAATGATTGCAGAATTTGAAGAACACAACAATTTTACGTGGAAAATACCTAGCTCAAAAGGTGAAAAAACCACGACCTACTTTCCAGTAGGATTTTTCCAAACTCTTCACTAAATCAATGAGCCAAACAACATTAACTCTAACCCTTTGTGGCAAACTACCCTCTAGCTATTTGCGACAAATTTCAAGTTAACTCTAACTTGAACACTCAGTACCTATTACAATTGCTTCTAGATAAAGGTGAAAGGTACAATTTGTAATCACCTACTACAAATAAAATAGACTAAAAGACAATAGATGGAACTGGTTCTAGCTGGTTCAAGTAGCTTCAGAGTCGCACACTCAATTCTCACACGAGCTTCTTACAAAATTGCTTTGGTAATTTTGATCTCAATTCTTGTTTTGCTTCTGTGTTTGTGCGTACCTGTACAATAAGAACACTGAACAATATATAGGATTTAGTAGAAAAAGAGATACACTAGAATTCGGATACTACTCTTCCTTGGTGGAAGAGTTCTAGTTGATCTCAACTCCCTAAATCCTCCCTTATCTTGATTATGTTCTTACTGAATAAGGAGACCATCTCCTTATCAATTTGTAACCTTTTCGATCAGGAGATATCTCTTTAGATCACATATTTCGTTTATCTCCTGCTTGTGCTCCTCACGTGCCCTTAACTCTGCATGTGTCTATGTCTCCAATGATGGACCTGGTTCAACTCTGAGTTCCTTTGTCAATCTTCAAAACCATTTAGCTTCTTGATCCAACAAATTCCCCCTTTTTGATGATGACAAACTGTGTGCTTAGGCCTATAATCACTTTAATCCAACATTGGCATTTTTTATAGAGTATTAAGCATTTATCATAAAGAACCAGGTTCATTAGGTTATAAATATCACATTTTTTTAATATAGCACATATTTCCCCTTTCGGCATCATCAAAAAGTTGCAAAATGTTAGAATTACTAGATTTATAAGAATTACTCATGGCCACTGGGGCAACTACAAGTGCAAACATGGATTAATCATCAATAGTGAACCAAAAATGCGAACTATCAAAGAAAGTGAGACAAAACAATTAAGAGTAGAAACAACAAAATCCATTGATAAAAGCATAGTTCAGCCACCAAACACCCAAAGAAATAAAAGAAGTTACAATCATGAGCAAAAGATAGCAAAACAAATCCCGAATCTGGTTCATAGAGGGGTGAAGACAGGCCCTCGACACCTAAGGCTGGGAAGGGGTGGAGGTTGGGTTCTTTTCTTGGAGAAGGGAGAGCATATTTTGAAGAATCCCATCATTCTTCTCCTTTTCATTGCCTAGTTCAGTTTTGAGAGCATCTCTCGTACCTCATCCTTAACCCCACCTTCTTGTAAAAGCGCCCTGACATTGCTGTTCACATGCTTTTTTCAGGATGAACCAGGTTCATCGTCAGGAACATTCACAATATAGTCACATGCCAGAAGTGTGTTCTTCCCAAAATGGTCCTTCTTCAAGGGCACTTTGAAGTGATCCAGCACAGCCGTCAGGATGAAGCCATATGGGATGGCATGAGCCTTGGAGCTATTTAACACCCTGTCCAGCAACTGATAATGAAATAGGGCCAGTTGATTTGCCTTCCACTGTCCAGGAATTCCATTAGGGTTAAATCCATATAGTTTGCTATGTGCCTTCTCTCTTGCCTGGGAAGTACGCATTTGTTGATGAACTCAAACACCACCTTGTGATGGGGTTTCATCTCGCTTTTGTACACAACCCTGGGTTTTACTTCTTCAGCATTGTCACTGAACTTTCTGGTAATTTACAGTGAAGAAGGAAGACCATCCAAGCTAGGCCACCTCTGCCTTGTATAATCATCATATCCCTCAGCCTGAATCCCAAGAATTTCGCCTAGCTCTTTGGTATCAAAGGTGATTTTAGTCCCCTTTACCTGAGTGGAGACCTTGCCATCCTTGACCTCAGCGTTGGTCATGAACTCAACAATCTCACCCGTGGCCAGCCTGCCGTCTAACTGAAGGACCATGTCCTTCCAGCCCTGCACTTCCAAAGTATCCAATAGGTAAACCATGCCAGACTCCTCCAGATCCATCAACAACCGTCCCTTCAGAATAGTACGTTTCCCAAATTTAGTCAAATTGTCTTTCTCACCACCAGACTCCTCTGCTTCTTCACCACTTTAATCTTCCTCTTCATCAATCTAAACCTTCTTGGATTTCAGTGTAGACCTAGTCCTCTTAGCAATAGTTGAGGGTGTAGCAGACACGGATGCAGACTTCTTGGAAGAAGTCTTGGCTTTCTTGGGTTTGGGTGTCTGAACCTCAACATCTTCCATTTGTTCATCTTGATGGACCAGTTCCATCTCCTCAACCTCAACAGCCTCTACAGGCTCAAACACTTTTGCCTTCCTTTTTTCATCTCTATTTCTTTTACTCTCCCTCAAAGCTTTCTGCAACTCCTCTTCACTCTGCTTAATTGCACTTCGTGTATTTCGTCCTCTAGGAATGGAAGTTTCAGAAGAGAGAGTGGCTTTTCTCTTCTTGATTGCCACTGGAGTTTCAGCCTTCTTAGTCTTGGTTGTCCTCTTCTTTTTGGGTTTATAACTCTCCCCTAACTTTCTCATAAGATCAGCTAAAGTTTACTCAATGGATGAACCAGGTTCGTCAGTAGAATGTCAAAGATTTTCTAACCCCTCAGCAGCCTCTCCTAAGTTACTTCTCCCTAAGTCTTTGGCACCTTCTTCAACTGCTACTGGAGCAGTATCGCAAATTTCTAATGGCGTACCTTCTACCCATGTTCCCCTCACAGTACTTCCTCCTCCCTCTCTCTCATTTTCTTTCATAATTTTATTTTTACCACCTCTCTGTCACCTATCAGGAACTTCCACATCCACTACAGACCCAATTAGAACAAACCTATTTTCAACAATGACAGTTTCAGGCTCAAACCCAGTTTTAAGAGTTGATGATACATGTTCAACATCGGATGAACCAATTGATTCCCCCTCAGTTGCTGACTTGAATGAGTCATTGGAGTTCTCAGATTCTTGAGCCTGGCTTGCTTGAAGCTTAGCGTTCAATTTCTTAGCTAGAGAGCCAGTAGCCATAGTTTTTCTTGGTAGCATTTTGACATGCCTTCTCCTGGGTTCTGGATTAGGGCTTGGTTGGACAACGGGGTTGATAGGAGGAGACGGAACATGATTATTTTTAGGCGTGGAGGGATGTGATTGAGATGGGCTGGAAGAGTTTGATTGAGATGGCGAGGAACCAGTATCTTCGAGTGTGATGTTGTATTCAGGTGTGGCATAGGATGATGAAGTAGGAGGTGGTGGTCAGCCATGGTGATGATTTTTTTTTAAGAAAAGGAAAAAGATTAGGATCAAGGTGTTTGAGCAGAAGGTTGAAAGGGTTTCGACAGTTATGTCTTTTAGGAAGAAAAGTGAGTGAAGAATTAGAGAAGTGATTATGGTTTTTTAAAGGCTTGGTTAATTAATACACAACGGGTGTAATTTGGGTCAAGAGGAAGTCTAATCGGTTCAGGAGTGTCAGGTTAAAAATGACGGTTATGACTACCCTATAATTTAGGCCTTTTTAATTTGATTGTACTCTTTGGAACATGTTCAAATTTAGGATAATGACTAGATTTTGAAAAGAGATTGTTATAAATAGAGTCCTGCTCATGATTAACTATTAATATTTCAATATGTGTATAGTGGTGAGCACATACCTTGTCTGTCAGATGAACCAGCAGCGATGAACCAGGTTCATCTTGTTAGAATCTCTTGATTAAACCTCAGTTTTCAAAAAATAGAAAAACATCGTTAGTAACCAAGGAGTCATAATAACACATGTCATGAGAGTATGTTGTTTATAGCATGAAACTGAGCAATGATTATTCTGATTATTTACATAAATTTCAGAATTCCTAGCCAAATTGTTTTTTTCATTTTTGTTTTGAACTGGTTCAATTAGGTGATCTTAATCATCCCTAACTCTAAGTTGTTCGTTTCAAAATGCTCTCTACTTAGTGATTTAGTAAAGATGTCAGCAATTTGTTTATCAGTAGAAGAGAATTCAATAGAGATCATTCCCTTCTCATAGTTGTCTCTTAAGAAATGGTGTTTAACATCTATGTGCTTTGTTCTTTTATGATGAACGGGGTTCTTTGTCATACTAATAGCACTAGTGTTAGCACAGAAGATAGGGATGCATCCAACCTCTATGCCAAAATCCATCAGTTGTTGTTTAATCCATAATAACTGAGCAGAACAATAAGCTGCAGCCACATACTCAGCCTCAGTAGTAGATATAGCTACTGAATTATGCTTCTTAGTGGCCCAAGACACAATACATGAGCCTAGAAAGTATGCCATACCTGAGGTGCTCTTTCTGTCTACCAAGAAACATGCATAGTCAGCATCAGCATATCCCACAAGATCAAAATTACTACCTTTAGGATACTAAAGACAGAGGTCAGTGGTGCTTTTTAGGTATCTCAAGATTCTCTTTACTGCAGTTAAGTGGGATTCCTTTGGATTAGCCTGAAATCTTGCACAAAGCCCTACGCTGAAAACAATGATAGGTCTACTACCAGTAAGATACAACAACGACCCAATCATCCCTCTATACAACTTTTGATCAACAGATGGACCAAGTTTATCTGCATCTAGTTTTGTGGCTGTTGCGATAAGGGTGTCAATTTCTTTTGAGTCTTCCATTTTAAATCTTTTGAGCAACTCTTTCACATATTTTTGCTGATGGATCATAGTTCCATATGGATTTTGTTTAATTTGTAAGCCTAAAAAGAAATTAAGCTCACCCCTCATGCTCATTTCAAATTCACTCCCCATTAGTGTAGCAAATTCTTTACTTAGTTTTTCAGAAGTTGCCTCAAAGATTATGTCATCTACATATATCAGCACTACCAATATACCTTTTTCCTTCAAGAATAAGGTGCTATCAATTTTATCTCTCTTGCAGTCATGTTCAAGCAGGAATTTTGAACGCCTTTCATACCATGCTCTTGGTGCTTGCTTGAGTCCATACAGTGCCTTGTCAAGTTTGTACACATGATCTGGATTCTTCATGCCTTCAAACCCCGAAGGTTGCTTGACAAATACTTCTTCTTTTAGGTAGCCATTCAGGAAGGCACTCTTGACATCCATCTGGTGAAGGGTGGATTTCATGTAAGCAGCAAACGCTATGAGGAGCCTGATTGCCTCCAGCATTGCCACCGGAGAAAAGGTTTTATCCTAGTATATGTCTTCCTCCTGACTATATCCTTGAACCACCAGTCTTGCCTTGTTTCTTGTAACAATTCCATCTTCATCAAGTTTGTTTCTAAAGACCCACTTTGGGCCAATCACTGATCTATCTAATGGTCTAGGTACCAGATGCCAAACCTGACTTCTTTCAAATTGATTGATGAGTTCTTCTAGCATGGAATTTACCCAGTCTGCGTCCTGCAAAGCTTCAGCAACATTGTTGGGTTCAATCAAGGATAGAAAAGCATCAAAAGCACACAGATTTTTCATAGAGGATCTGGTTTTGATTCCAGATGTTAGATCAGTTATGATGTTCTCGATGGGGTGAGAACTTTATATATGTGTAGTTTTACAACCAGTTGATCATAACTTGATGATCCTATAATGCCTTGTTGCTGTGGAACAGGGTGAGGGACAGGTTCCAATGAGGTTTGTTGTTGAGTTCCCCCCTGTCAAGTTGCCCGGGGTAGATGGACATGTTCCATCACCTGTTCCATCTTCCAATGTTGCTCCAGTTTGGTCTGAGTTTCTGACTAGCCCAATTTCTTCATCTTCTTATTCCTTACCAACCCCAATGATTTCTCCTTTCTTTCCATTTCCAAAGGAGACATTTCATCCTTTGAGGTTCTTAAGTGAAAGGAATTGTTCCTTGTTCCCAGTCATGTGTTTTGAGCAGCCACTATCCATGTACCATATTTGACTACTCCCTTTCACTTGAACCTACAAAAGCAAATCAGGGGTTAGTCTTAGGAACCCAAACTAGTTTGGATCCCTTTTTATAATAAAAAGGATGAATTAAGTTCTTTTTAGCCGAATTTGGTAGCCATTTTTTCTTTCGAACAAAACTTTTATTCTTTTGACTGGCCTGCTCTTTTGCATTACATTCAATTTTGTATAGACCAGTCTTGCCACAGTGGGTACAAATTTTGTTCTCAGGAAGTGTGAGGTACTTGCTTTTGGGATCCCATTTAGGCAGTTGACTCCCAAAGCCAAGTCCTCTTCTATTGCTACTATGATTTTCTTGTAGCCATGTTAAGGCATCAAAGGTTTTATTCCATTTGCATGTTCTGTCCAGTTCATGATTAACCTTACCAAGTTCCTCCTTCAACACTCTTATCTATTCATCTTTCTTATACAACTCATCCTTTAGTCTGCCTACATTTTCTTCTAAGATGAGTTGAGAGTTGTCAGCTGTCTTCTTACTGGTTTCTAGTTTCAGTTTTAAATTTTCAGATCTTAACTCTAGGATATTTGTTTCAAGTGGATTAACCTAGTTCTTATGAGCAGTGTTTTCACTCATAGATTCACTTACTCTAAGCTCCAGGTTCTTACACATTGCTTTTAACATTACACTCTCCTTAGACAGTTGTTCCTTAGGCTACACCTAACGTCCGCAACAATCCCCTCCCAGATCACATGGGCGAGGGTGTAAACGTGATAGAGACTGACGAAGAATGGGACCCGGAAGGGTTAATTGGACTTATTCGAGAAGGGGATGACCCAAAAAAACCAGCAGTCACTCTCACTCCTATTGTGGTACAGATACAGCCACCAGTCGAAGTTGAAATAGCCGCACCAACCCCGTTCGAGGTGGAAGTAACAACACCTACAACTGCACCTACTCCGTTTGAAGTAGAAGTGACCACACCCTTCACTGTGACGGTGGCATCCACGCCGTCCTTTAAGTGCAATGTTGTGCCCTAGGACTATGTTGCAGAAGCCAGGAGAAAAGGAAAAGCAAAAATAGAAGAATCTGGTGCAGCATAAGGGATGACCAGAACTGGTAGAGTTTATACACCGGACCAGATGACCTCTAGAGGAAGGTGCAAGCGAGAGAATATTCTGTAGTAGACCATCTGAACAAAACTCCTGCTCATATATCTATTCTATTATTACTAAAGAATTCTGAAGCACATAGGAATGCCTTGATGAAGTTATTGAACGAAGCTTACGTACCTAACAATATCACCAGTGGGGAGATAGCTAACATGGTAGGGCAAGTACTGGAGAGCCACAAGATCACTTTTCATGAAGACGGATTTCCACCAGAGGGATTAAGCCACAACAGGGTGTTACACATCACGGTACAATACAAAGATATAATCATTGCCAAGGTCTTGATAGATGGAGATTCCAGTCTCAACATATGTCCAGTGACAACTTTGAAAAGATTGGGTAAAGGTTTGCATAAAATACGAGCTGGGATTATGAACACGAATGAATTTGATGGGTCTCAAAGGGCCACAATCGGGGAAACCAATCTTTGCTTACAATTGGGCCCGACTTGATTTGATGTCTAATTCCAAGTACTCGACATATCCACCTCTTACAACTTATTGTTGGGACGACCTTGGATTCTTGTCGCTGGGGCTATTGCTTCTACTTTGCACCAGGTTGTGAAGTTTGGATGGAATCATCAAGAGGTGATCACTCATGGAGACGGGAGTAATCCCATTTATACCAACCAAACTGTTCTGGTCATGGAAAATAGAAGGAAATTAGGTGAGGAGACTTATCATCGCATCGAGTGCGTCAATGTGATTGAGAAAGACAAGTGGTGGAGCAGCAAAATAGAAAGCATACTACCATGGGAAGGGTATTAACCCAGCAAAGGGCTCGGGGTGAATCTCCAAGGTATTTCCAAGCCAATACAGCTAAAACGTCACGGCACGACCTTTGGATTGGGATATCAATACACCTGGCATGAGTATCATAACTGGTTGCCACTATAGCGTGGTCCTTACTACCCTCTTGAGTAGCCAATATTGCATCTGCACCAATCTTTCCATCAAGCTGACATGATGTGGGGATTCGAAGAAGACCAGGTGCTTGCTGGTCTGAGGAATTTATTTCTTGAAGAGGAAGACATGGATTGCAGTGTAATAGTTGAGGAATAGGAGGAAGAAGGCCTCATCATCTAGATAGTGGAAAAGGGAGTTGTTCTCAAGAAGTGGAATGCCACACCATCCAGGTCCCGACGAGTCCCGGGGTAGCATGGTTGCTAGTGTCATTTATTTTGAACACAATTCCTCTTGAGCATTTTTTTAAAACATTTTCTTTCCTTTCAGTATTTAGTTTTGGAAAACATTGTTTGAAGTCATTAAAAATTGCATTGTTTGACATTTTAATATTTATCAATGGCTTGATGTTTTATTATTACTATCTCTCATATCTTTCTGTCTACAGCATTACTATTTCTTATCTTGATGAACCAACGACTGTGACATGTAATGAGACAACGCAACATAAGGATAGTGACTCGGAAGAGATAGAAGAAGAAGATGTGAAACCTGAGGAAATTGTCAGAGAAGTTGAGAATTCTGAGAACAAACCTAAGTCCAATCTGGACGAAACTAGGATAGTTAACCTGGGAGATTCTGAAACAGTCAAAGAAACTCGCATAAGCATTCACTTATCACCATCAGAGAAGGAAGAGAACACTCATTTCCTAAGAGAGTATGAGGAAATTTTGGCATAGTCGTATGACGATATGACCGGGTTGAGTACATCTATAGTGGCTCACAAGCTACCTACCAATCTAATGTGACCACCAGTAAAGCAAAAACTCAGGAAGTTTAAACCAGACATGAGTCAAAAAATCAAGGAAGAAGTCACCAAGAAGATTAAAGCTAAGTTCTTCAGGGTAGTTGAATATTCATCTTGGTTGGCCAACATTGTGCCGGTTCCGAAGAAAGACACGAAAGTCAAGGTGTGTGTCGACTATCGGGATTTAAACAGAGCGAGTCCCAAAGATGATTTCCCACTACCAAATATACATATTCTGATCGACAATTACGCCAAGCATGAACTCCAGTCCTTTGTAGATTGCTTCGTGAGTTATCATCAGATTTGGATGGATGAAGAAGACGATGAGAAAACAGCTTTCATCACGACGTGGGGAGTGATTGTTACAAAATTATGTCATTTGGCCTAAAGAATGCTAGGGCCACCTACATGAGGGCCATGACAACCATTTTCCATGACATGATACACAAGGAGATAGAGGTATATGTGAATGACGTAATCATCAAATCCAAGAGGCCCGCAGATCACATAGAATATTTGAAAAAGTTCTTTGATCGGCTGTGGAGGTACAATCTGAAACATAACCCCGCAAAATGTGCCTTTGGAGTTCCTGCCGAAAAGTTGTTAGGGTTCATTCTCAGCCGCCGAGAAATTGAGTTAGACACGTCAAAGGTCAAGGCTATCCAGGATCTACCACCGCCAAAGAGCAAGAAGGACGTGATGAGTTTCTTGGGACGTCTCAACTATATCAGCCGCTTCATCGCACAATCAACTATAATATGCAAGGCAATTTTCAAAATGCTGAAGAAGTTTGCCGCCACCAGTTGGACTGAAGATTGCCAAAAGGCTTTTGACAAAATCAATGAATACTTGTCATCACCACCAGTCCTAGTCCCTCCAGAACCTTGTAGACCAGTACTACTCTACTTTTCCGTACTAGATGGGGCTTTCAGTTGTGTCTTGGGACAACATGACGAGACAGGGAGAAAAGAGCAAGCCATATATTATCTGAGCAAGAAGTTCACACCTTACGAAGCACGGTACTCCCTAGTGGAACACACTTGCTGTGCTCTGACATGGATAGCCCAGAAACTGAGGCACTACCTCTCTGCTTATACCACATATCTCATATCGAGGATTGATCCTTTTAAGTACACCTTTCAGAAGCCTATGCCTACAGGAAAGCTGGCCAAATGACAAATATTGTTGAGAGAATTTTGTTGACACCCAATTTTTCCCTATATTATTTTCAAAAAATGCATGAGCGTCAATCAATATTTTTCCATAATTTTCTATAATTTTAAAGGAGTTTCAATTAATTTATTCCATCATTTTACTATCTAATAATTACTAATTGCATCACAAATAATTTTATAATAATTTTATTACTTAATTTTGTCATTTATATTCATACTAAGCTTTAATTATTGTATGAATAACCATATTTACATCTTTAGGTTATAATTGCAATAACTTTGTAATAATAGCCCATATGTGCATAATTACTTTATTTTACACGAAAATGACTTTTTATATTTTTATAATATTAAGTAACTATTTTAAATCATTTTCATGCATAAATAGAATTTTTTTATCATTTATTAACTATTTTATAAATTATTTTTATTAAATTAAATGGGTATTTAACATATAGCCTCTTTTATGAATTTTTTCGGATCTTAGCCCAATACCCTAACCTAACCCAAACCCAATAACCCAATTGTTATAACCCGCCCCAACCCCAGATTTAATCCTGGCCGTTGATCTTAGAAGATCAACGGTCCAGGACAATCTTTCCATTTTTAATTAACCAAACGACCTAAACCCTACTCACTTTTCCAAATACGCCGCCTTGAAACCCCTTCCTTCCTCTATTCTCTCTCACCCTCCTTCTAATCCTAGCCCGCCGTCATTGAAACCCCTTTGATTCATGGTTTCTTTATTTAATTTCAGGCCTTATTCGGCCTCTTATATCTACTGGTTGTTTGATTTTCGTATTGCTTGATGGAATCTCAAGGGATTCGAACCAGATTTGGTTCAAAATCCCTCTGATGTCTGTGGGTAATACTATTTTCATATTTTTATGGTTCCAAATCCTTGGTTCAAACCAGATTTGGATTCACCTCTGTCTATTTTTAAACCTAGTTACTTTCTGTTTAAATCCATTCAGATATCTATATATATGAAATGATTTTGAGTTTGTTCAAAAATCTCTCAAAGTTGTCTGTTCTCTCACAACTTGAGCTCTTTCTATCACTCTTATTTGCTACACTATCTAGCCGGCTGAAAGTCAAGGCTAGACTCTTGGATTCCAATTGCCATCACATTCCTATTTACTTTCTTCCTAAATGATATGCCTTAATTCATGTTATCTTGTTCTATTCTATATGCTTATGTCGTCAGTTTATTATAAACCTCAACATGCTTCTGTTTGATACATGATTCCTGTTTATCTCTTTCCCAACTGCTATGCCTTAGTTCTAGTTATCTTGTTCTGTTCCATGTGCTTATATGATTAGTTTATTTCAAATCTCGATATGCTTCTGTTTTCCATGTGATTCCTGTTTATTTCTTTCTCAACTGGCATGCCTTAATCCCTGTTAACCTACTTTGTTCTATGTGCTTGTGTGTTTACTTCAACCTTAGCATGCTTATATCTGATCCATGATTGTCGTTTACTTCTTTCTAGGCTAGTATGCTCTAGTTCCTGCTACCCCGTCCTGTTATATGTGTTTGTTTGGTTAGTTATTTCAAACTTCAGCATGTTTCTATTTAACACATGCCTATATGGTCCCACCTAGTGATAATTAATGAACTAAGTAATCTTCAGTAGTGTCAAACCTTGTTTGATTCAGTTATATGTTCCCTATCCTGAACATGTTTAGATATTGCAAGCATGTGTGGTCAATTATGTTTGTAATTCAAATGTACCTGCTCTTTTTGTGATTGCTTTAATTACTGGTACAATATTTATGTCCGAACCAATACCAATCTCTATGGATTTTGTTTGTTCTAGGTGGAGTTCTGTTTCTGTTTGCTCCTGAAAAATCAAACAGTTTTCTAAACTTGTCCCCTACCCCTTATATACTATTTTCAAACTTCTACTCTTAGTTATCTAGGTTCCTACCACCCCCAATGTGAGCACTGCCTATGGTCCTTGAGACTCCTCTGAACTCTGACACATTGGGGCTGGTCTTCCAATCTTTTACAAATTGCTATTGTTCTGAATAAAGTTCTAGTGTAAGCATTGACGGGGTCCCTAAGGCCAACTTTGACACACCAGAAGCCCAATTTTGTGTATCATGGATGGACCACCCTTGTGCTTCAGATTTTCTTTGCTTGAAGGCCGAGTTTCCAAGTTAATGTTGGGCCTGCTAAGTCTCCCTATAGTGTAATGAATTTTGTTATCTAATTTATTATTATTGGGCTGTAATAATGTAATAATCTCTGTAATAAAAAAATCTGGGATTATTAGTAAAGGTTGGGGGATATTATATATATCTTTGTTTAAACTCGGGTAGAAATCCTGCCTATAGGTTATTATGTTGATTCCTTAGGTGCATGCTACTATTCATTTAGAGATCTTGCCTATAGGATGTTATTTCTGAATGTTTATGATACTGAATCTTCATATTTTTGGCATATAGAGACACTGTCAATAGTTCTTTTATTAATTCTCCATTAGAATCCATGTTCATACGATCTATACACATCCCCGATCTCAACGTGCATTAGTGATCATGCGTATAGGGCTTTATATGTATAAATTGATCAACTTTCTTGGCTATTTGTTTGAAATTTCTTCCCAAATGTGATTGATAGATTTCACACCTAAGGTTAAGCATTGCCTTCCCCTACATGAGGCTAAGCATTGTCTCCATCATGCATGAGTTTAAGCCCTACCTCCTCAACTACATAAAGCTAAGCATTGCCTTCCCATTGCACGAGACTAAGCATTGTCTCTCCTTGCATAACTACAAATGTTGCTTTGCTCCAAACCTTGCATTATTCTCTTCTCTTAGGACTAAGCTCTGCTCCCAATGCTACACAAGACTAAGCTCTATCTTGTTTTATCTCAAGCATCATGTCTCCGCATCTCATGGGCTGATATATAGCCAATTTGACCAAAGGCGTCATAGTCCGAAGGCATCATCCTCATAGTCGGAAGACACCATGCCATGGCCTGAGGATCTCTTAATCTTGCACATCATTATTCAAAGGCATCATGGTTAAGAGACACCATCTTCATAGCCCGAGGACATCATTTCATGGCCCGTGAATCCTTTACCGCACAAATCATGGCTCGGGACGTCATGGTCTAAGGACGTCACCCCTCACCGTCCAAAGACAATCTCCATGGTCCAAAGAGAATTTGCATCATGTTTAAATTTATGCGATAATACATATGCATGCATTGTATTTTGAGTTTGCAGGTAATCGGGGAGGTAACCGTTCTCATAACGGGAGCAATCTTCGCTCTAGTTTCCATTCAACGTTCATATCCTTCAATTATCTCAAATTTAACTGATCAATGTCCGTTACCCATCCTCACCTGATGCCCACTCAAATATCCGTAACCATTCTCAATCCTGATTTGTCCTATCCAGAATATCCAGTCCGTTCTTACAACAATTCCATCGATTTGTTCCACCGTCGGATCCAGAACTACACATGGCCTGATTCCTGTAAAACCAGGGATATGTAGGCAGCTCAGAGACCAAAGGAGGCCTATGTTTTTCAAATCACACTATTCTGTCAAAATCGGTCATTATTTTCTTTACCCGACAACTCTTTCATCCTTCCCTGGTAAAGAGGGGCAGTTATTGATACCCAATTTTTCCCTCATATTTTTCAAATATATATAAATATACTTTCAAAAAGTGCACATGCATCATCATTTCATTTACAAGCATGAACAAGCATTTTTCTTAATTTTCTATAATTTTTTAAGGCTTTATATCAATTTATTTCTGTATTTTTATTATATAAATACCCATTAATTATCTTACAAATTATTTTTATGATGATTTTATCATCTAAACTCATCATTTACAATCATATTAGGTTTTAAATGTTTTATTACATTTGTTATAATTACATTTTGCATTTTTAAAGGCTAAAACTGCACATTCTGCAATAATAGCTCATATGTACTTATAATTCTTTATTTATGCAAAAAATAATTTTTTATATTTTTATAATATTAAATATTTTTTTCTAGTAATTTTTATGTACAAATGATATTTTTTTATTCATCTAGTATTTTTACAAAATTATTTATTGGTTAAAATTGGGTATTTAAAATCTGACCCCATTTTTTCAATTGATTTCGGACCTAAGACTACCCAAACCAACCCAATTTGCCTAAGCCCAATACCCTGGCCCAACTATCCTTACCCGTTTAATAACCCAACCCAGTCCGCCTTAATCCCACCCATTGATAAAAAATTATCAACGGCTCACAAATGACCACCCCTCCTCCTTATATCTCCACTCCCTAAACCCTAACCTTCATTTCCCAAATTCGCCGCCCTTATTTCCCCTCCCCTGATGAACCCTAATCCCGTTGCCTCACTCAAATCCCCCCAAATCCCGTTCCTAATGGGATTCTTTCCCTATTCCCTTACCATTTCGGTGTTTTTCCCTTATTTGGTGCTATGTTATCGAATAAATTAGGCACTTGCCTAAATATGGCAAGTACCCCACTTTGATTCAGTCCAAATTGATGGTTTCCTCTTGAATCTGGACAACCTTGAGTCCAAATGCATTATTTTGTATTGATTCTTTCATATCTCGTGATTCGCACTAAAACCTAAAGGTTAGGGTTCCAGATTCTCTTTGATTCGAATCTAAACTAGTTCACACTCTGATTTTTAGCATTTTTCCGTTTATATTCACTCTATTATTTGCAAATCTGCTTATTTTGTCGATTCCCTTCACTTACCTAATTTAGAGTTTCACACCCTTTTACTTGAACCAAATCTGGTTCGATTCTAGGTTTCCTTTTGAATAATTTCCTATCTATGTTTATTCTTATGCTAATATTTAGTTCTTGCCTTTATTTTTTGCCGATTTTGTGGTTTACCTAATGTAGGGTTTCAGGCCCTTTTACTTGAACTAAAACTGGTTCAATCCTATGTTTCTTTTGAATAATCCATGTCTACGTTCATTTTTTTATGCTAATACGTGATACTTTGCCATTATTCTCTGCTGATTTTGGGATTTACCTAATTTAGAGTTTCAGACCCTTTTACTGGAACCAAATTTGGTTCGATTTAGTATTCCTTTTTTTTATGATCTCTTGTCTACTCATTATATGCCTTATTTTATTCTTTACCTTATTTCCTACTGATTTTGTGTGTCTTCACCTGAAATTTGGGGTTCAATTTTACTGATTTAAGTACTTGCCTTTAGTATTTAAATGAGCTATTTCTATGCTATAATCTAGGCATTATTTAAACCCCTCCCCACTCCCCTTTGGAAAAAAAAGGATTCAGAGTTCGAAAATCTTTTCACTACTATAAACAAAAGTTTACTCTTACTCTCTTGAGCAATCTTATTCTGTGTTTTTATTCCAGGCCGGCTGAAATCCAAGGCCATACATCTTCAAGTTTTTGCTTCCATTTGGTGATATTTGTTATATTGTTGGATTTCTTCCCTATTTCATCTTAACTGGTAAGTTATTGAATCCTCTACTATTTCATTATGATTATTTGCTCAATGTGTTACTGCTATTAGACCATGTTATCCTAAATGCTACTACTTGTAGTTAGGACATGTTGAACTTAGTTTGAATTGATTAATGAAATCTTCCTACCTCTGTGTTATTGATGACTATCTTATAGAGTTGAGTTTGATATAAACATGCTTTCATACCTTTTTCGAAGGACTAGTTAGCCATGTATAGATGTGTGCCTTAATAGATTTATAAGTTTGTTTGTTCAACCTATTATAATATGGCATGTTTGGTTCTTTTCTCACTATGTTATGATACCTCTATTAACCTATCTTAATCAATTCCTAGCCTATTTCTAATCAATGTGTTTCCTTTCTGTGGCTTAGTCTGATCTAAAATCTCTATTATCATTATGAACTAGCCTTACTGGCATGTGACTTATTGTTAATTCCTAAAACTTGATTAAGTATACTTAGGTTCAAATATGTTTGTTATTTGTTTGTACATGTTCTATATGTGATTTTGTCCTTAAGTGAATTCCCTAATCCATTCTACTCCCTCATATCCCTTTACTATTTGATCCTTATGAATCCTCATTCTTAGCTGGCTGAAAGCTTAAGCTATTTAGGTTTTGTCCTCTAGCCTCCCTAGTGTGAGCACTTCTCAGGATTCATGTGAGACCCTTTTGAACTCTGACACACTAGGATATGGTCCCTAGTCTTCCTTAAACTGTTTCTGATCAATTTCTCTAGTATGAGCACTGCCCTGGGTTCTTGAAGCCCTTGCGAACTCTAACACACTAGAGATTTGGGTTCTGTATGTTTATCCTTGAAATATGGGTGAATCATTCATTACTGGTTATTGTGTATCTATGAATATGGGCTTTTGAAGCTACTGTGAGTTGAAAGCATGTCCTATCCAGGTGTATTCGGGCCTGCTATAGGCTCCCTATAATTTTACTTACTTCGTAATTCATTCATTAAATTCCGGTCTATAATAATTATTTGTAATAACAATTTTGGGTATTAGTAAAATGGGAAAGGGTTCTTATTTTATATTTGCTATAAAGTGGGGTAGAAATCCTGCCTATAGGGTTAATGTTATGTTGTTGAATTCTATATGTTAGAAATCATGCCTCTAAGTGTATTATTGTGTTCTGTCATTATGTGCTAGCAACCATGTCTATAGGCTCAATGTTTGGTTCAATTATGCTTTGTTACAGACCATGCCTATAGAAATGGTTTGACCCAATATGTGTATGAATTCCTGCTTACATACTATTTCGTTCCAGATTATAGAAATCATGTATATATGTTCTAAAACTATTCAGATTATAGAAACCATGTCTATAGGATCTAAAACTGTTCAAATTATAGAAATCATGCCTATAGGATCTAAAATTGGATCAAGTTATAGAGTGCATGCCTGAATGTGTTTAATTGTTATTTATGCATGTTTACTGTTATGTTATCCTCACTAGAAAACATGCCTATAGGATTAAAACAAATAATTCTAGGTTTGTTTCTGTGACTTGCCACTATTTACTATCGCACAAAACACCTAGATACCATGCTGGTGGGCTTAATCGTATTATGCTAAAATCAGTAGGCAAACTTTGTAGGTTCTAATATCCTGCCTATAGGATTTTGCAATTAATAAAGCCTGTTAATGCTAATCAGTTTGTGTGCATTTGTTTTTCAAATGTGGAGGCTAATTTGAGCCCCATACTTGTTTCTATTTGAAAGTCCTAATTGTTGTTTTGTATGTCGCCTAGTTTTCTCCTTTTGATCAACCTAAGTTAAGGTCTAGAACCACCCTGAAATAGAGGTCCAAATGCCTCCTGGACCATAGTCATGGGACGGGTAGTGCACGCATAGGGTACGACTTAGAATTGATTAGAGCGGTTTAGGTAAATAACTTAAAGATAGTAATTAGGTAGCAGGAGATGATATTCTGTGCCCGCTGAATAATATGAGTAACACTCCATCCTGAGAGATTTACGNATTGTTTCTTTTTCTCTTAGACTAATTCACATGATTTGAGTTCGGCCGGGACCCACTATTGTTGACCTCGAGGAGTGCCTAACACCTTCTCCTCGAGGTAATTTGAGCCCTTACCCGATCTTTGGTGACGCAAATTAGTAAACCCGAGTCATCTACAAATAGGTGCCTGATGTTCCAAACGTCAATACCACACAATAGGGGGGTGATTTGTGTGGTGTCCGATTTTCGCGTGCAGTAGTTATAGAAGGACCAGGTTCTTCTATGTGTTCCAATTCCTACAGTTTGCGAAATAATAATTGCATAAATAAAAGAACACAGCAATTTTACGTGGAAAACACCTGGCTCAAAAGGTGAAAAAACCATGACCTACTTCCCATTAGGATTTTCCCAAACTCTTCACTAAGTTAATAAGCCAAACAGCATTTACAAAATAAAATCTTTTGTAAACCTAAGGACTAACTCTAATCCCCTTGTGGAAAACTAGCCTCTAGCTACTTGCGACAAGCTTCAAGTTAACTCTAACTTGAATACTCAGTACCTATTACAATTGCTTCTCAGACAAAGCTGAAAGATACACTTTGTAATCACCTACTACAAATAAACTAGACTAAAAGACAACAGATGGAACTGGTTCTTCTAGCTGGTTCAAGTAGCTTTTGAGTCGCACAGGAATTCTCACTCGAACTGCTTGCAAAATTTCTTTGGT
The DNA here is from genome assembly GCA_005239495.1 of Nicotiana undulata. NCBI lineage: Eukaryota > Viridiplantae > Streptophyta > Magnoliopsida > Solanales > Solanaceae > Nicotiana > Nicotiana undulata. The sequence continues at coordinate 44,578 of ML248418.1, read as the reverse complement.
AATTTTGCTCTCAATTCTTGTTTCACTTATGTGTTTGTGCGCACCTGTTCAATAAGAACACTTGACAATATATAGGATCAGTAGTCGAGCAGATATACTAGAGTTCTGATGCAACTCTTCCTTGGTGGAAGAGTTCTAGTTGATCTCAACTCCCCAGATCCTCTTCTATCTTGATTCTGTCCTTACTGAATAAGAAGTCCATCTCTTATCAATTTGCAACCTTTTCGATCAGGAGGTATCTCTTCAAATCACTGATTGTGTTTATCTCCTGTGTGTGATCACCTCACATGCCACCTACTCTGCGTGTCTATGTCTCCAGAGATGCACGTGGTTCAACTCTGAGTTCATTTGTCAATGTTCAAAACCATTCAACTTCTTGATCCAACAAATTCCCCATTTTTGATAATGACAAACTCTGTGCTTAAACCTGTAATCACTTTCAATCCTACATAGACACTTTTTATAGCATTAAGCATTTATCATAAAGAACCAGGTTTATTAGGTTATAAATATCACAATTTTCATAAAGTAAATCATCTTCCCCCTTTTGGCATCATCGAAATTTTTTAAAGTGTTAGAATTACCAGTTTTATAACAATTACTCATGGCCACTGAGGCAACTGTAAGTACAAACATGAATTAATCATCAAAAGTGAACCAAGAATGCAGGTTATTAACGAAAGTGAGACAAAAGTAAGAGCGGAAATAGCACAATTCATTGATTTGATAATAGTTCAGGCACCAAACACAGAAAGAAATAAAGACAGTCACAACCATGAGCAAAAGAAGGTAACAAAAAATATAATCCCGAACTGGGTCATAGATGGTCTAGGGACGGCACTGGACACATAAGGATGAGAAGGAGTGGAGGTTGGGTTCTTTTCTTGGAGAAGAGAAAGCATTTGTTGAAGAATTACTGCATTCTTCTCCTTTTCAAGCTTTGAGCGCATCCCGCTCAGCCTCAACCTCTATAAGGCGGGCCTTCAATCGAAGGATTTCAGCATCCTTAACCCACCTTCATGCACAAGCGCCCTGACCTTGCTATTCACATGCATTTTTCTTGATGAACCAGGTTCATCATCAGGAACATTCACAGCATAATCACAAGTCAGAAGCGTGTTCTTCCCAAAGTGATCCTTGACTGTGGCAATTTCTGCCTTCTTCACAAGCACTTTGAAGTGAGCCAGCACAGTCGCTAGGATGAACCCATATAGGATATCATGAGCCTTGGTTCCATTCACCACTCTGTCTAGTAACTGAATGATGAAAGAGGGCCAGTTGATTTGCCGTCCACTTTCCAGGCATTACATGAGATTTAAATCCATGTAATTTGCGACATGCCTCCTCTCTTGCCTGGGCAATATGCATTTGTTGACAAATTCAAAAATTACTTTGTGTTGAGTCCTTATCTCACTTTTGAACACAACCCTTAGTTCTATCTCCTCATCATTTTCACATCCAGGGTGTCCACAAGGTAGATCATTCCTGATTCTTCAAGATCCATTAACAGCCTTCCCTTCAGTACTGTACGCTTCCCAAATTTTGTCAATTTTTCTGTCTCCCCACCAGATTCTTCTGCTTCTTCACCATTCCACTCATCTTCTTCATCAAACTGAATCTTCTTTGATGTGGACCTAAGTCGCTTAGCAAAAGTCGAGGGTGTAGCAGACACAGATGCTGACTTCTTGGAAGAAGTCTTGGCCTTCTTTGGTTTGGGTGTCTCAAGATCAACCTCTGCAACTTGTTCCTCTTGATGGACCTGGTCCATCTACTCTACATCAACAGCCTCTACGGGCTCAAACACGTTTGCCTTCCCCTTTGCAACTTTCTTTTTCTTACTCTCCCTCAGAGCTTTTTGTAACTTCTCTTCACTCTGCCTTATTGCACACCTAGTAGTGCGACCTCTAGGAATGGAAGTTTCAGCAGATGAAGTGGATTTTCTTTTCTTGCTTTCCACTGGAGTATAAGCTTTCTTGGTCTTGGGGGTTCTCTTATTTTTCTGTTTATAGCTCTCTCCTAATTTTCTCATAAGATCTGCCAAAGTTTCCTCAATTGATAAACCAGGTTCATCGGTTGCATGTTGAAGATTTTCCAACCCTTCTACAGCTTCTCCAGAATTGCTTCCCCCTAAATCCTTGGCACCTTCTTCCACAACTACTGGGGCAGGGCCACAAATTGCCAGTGGAGTACCTTCTTCCCCTGTTCCCCTCACTGAACTTCTTTCTCCCTCTCTCTCAATTTCTTGCTTACCATTATCTTTACCACCTCTTCTTCTCCTATCAGGAATCTCCACATCTACCACAGACCCAATTAATACAAACCTATTTTCAGAAATGATAGGCTCATACCTAATTTTAGATGTTACCTGTTCACAGTCAGTAGAACTAGGTGCTTCCCCCTGATTTGCAGATTTGAAAGAGTCGCTGGAGTTTTCAGATTCTTGGGCCTGGCTAGCTTGAAGCTTTGCATTCAATTTTCAAGCAAGAGAGCCAGAGGCCACAGTCTTCCAGGCCAGCATTTTCACACGCCTTTTCCTGGGTTCTGGAGTAGGGCTTGGTGGGATAACATGAGCGATTGGAGGAGACGGAGTAGGTGATGGAACAGTGTTGTTTTCAGGAGTGGAAGAGTGTGATTGAGATTGGGTGGAAGAATTTGATTGATATGGGGTGGGTGAATTTGAACCAGTATCTTCAAGCGTGATACTGTATTCTGGAGTGGTTGAGGAGGACATAGCAGGAGGTGGTGTGGAAGACATGGTTATGAATCTTTGGATATTTGAAGAGTTCGATCAAGGTGTATGAACATAGAATTGAACTTGTTTTAATTGTTATGCCTTTTGGAAGAAAAGAGAGTGAATAAATAGAGAGGTGATGATGAGTTCTTGGTTAATAAATGTACAACGGGTGTAATTTTTGGTCAAGTGGAAGTCTAATCGACTCACAAGTGTCAGGTGATTAGTGATGGTTATGACTCCCCTATAAACTAGGCTACTTTAATTTGATTGGACTCTTTGGAACAGGTTTAATTTTGGGATAAGTACTGAGATTGTAAAATGAGCTTATTTTGGATAGAGACCTGCTCATGAGTGACTATAAATATTTCAATATGTGTATAGTGATGAGCATGTACCTTGTCATTCAGATGAACCAGCAACAATGAGCCAGGTTCATCGTGTTAGAATCTCTTGATTTGGCCTCAATTTACAAAAATAGGAAAACATTATTAGTAACCAAAGAGTCATATTAACACATGGAAATAGAGTATGCCTTTAAGGCATGATGCTGAGCAATGATTATTCTGATTATTTACACATTTCAGAAATCCTAGCCAAAAAATATTTTTTTTTTCATTTTTTTTTTGAACTAGTTCAATTAGGTGATCTTAATCATCCATAATTCTAACCTGTTTCTTTCAAAATTCTCTCTACTTAGTGCTTTAGTAAAGATGTCAGCAATTTATTTGTCAGTAGCACATAATTCAATAGAGATCATTCCCATCTCATAGTTGTCTCTTAGGAAATGGTGTCTAACATCTATGTGCTTTGTTCTTTTATGATGAACGGGGTTCTTTGTCATACTAATAACACTATTGTTATCACATAAGATAGGAATGCATCCAAACTCTATACCAAAATCCATCAATTGTTGCTTAATCCATAGTAACTGAGCACAACATGAGGCTGCAACCACATACTCAGCCTCCGCAATAGATAAAGCTACTTAATTCTGTTTCTTAGTGTCCCAAGACACAAGACATGAGCCCAAAAAGTGTTCCATACCTGAGGTGTTATTTCTATCTACTAAGAACCCTGCATAGTCAGCATCAGCATAGCCCACAAGATCGAAATTGCCACATTTGGGGTACCAAAGACATAGGTCAATGGTACCTTTTAGATATTTCAGGATTCTCTTTAATGTAGTTAAATGGTACTCCTTGGGATTGGCCTGAAATCTTGCACAAAGCCCTACGCTTTTTCCTTCAAGAACAAAGTGCTGTCAATTTTACCTCTTTTATAGTCATGTTCCAGCAGGAATTTAGATAGTCGTTCATACCATGCTCTTGGTGTTTGCTTGAGTCCATACAAAGCCTTGTCAAGTTTGTACACATGTTCTTGAGTCTCCTTGCTTTCAAATCCCGGAGGTTGCTTGACAAATACTTCTTCCTTTAGGTAGCAGTTCAGAAAGGCACTCTTGACATCCATTTGGTGGAGGGTGAATTCCATGTAGGCAGCAAATATTATGAGGAGCCTGATTGCCTCCAGCCTTGCCAAAGGAGCAAAGGTTTCATCATAGTCTATGCTCTCTTCTTGACTATATCCTTGGACCACTAGTCTCGCCTTGTTCCTTGTCACTGTTCCATCTTCATCAAGTTTGTTCCTTAATACCCACCTTGTGCCAATCACTGATCTATCTAGTGGTTTGGGTAGTAGATGCCAAACTTGGCTTCTTTCAAATTTATTGAGTTCTTCTTGCATGGCATTTACTCAATTTGCATCTTGTAAGGCTTCAGCAACACTTTTGGGTTCGATCAAGGATATGAAGGCATCAAAAGCACACAGATTTTTCAGAGAGGATCTGGTTTTGATTCCAAAGGTTAGATCAGTTATGATGTTCTCAATGGGGTGAGACATCTGGTATCTATGTGGCTTTAATATCAATTGTTCACAACTTGATGATCCTACAGTGCATCATTGTTGTGGAACAGGATCAGGGATAGGTTCCAATGATATTTGTTGTTGAGTTCCCCCTGTCAGGTTGCTCAGGGTAGATGGACCTGTTCCATCACCTGTTCCTTCTTCCACATTTGCTCCAGTTTGGTCGTAGTTTCTGACCAGCCCAATTTCCTCATCCTCATGTTCCTGTCTCTTAGAAAGAATTTAGTTTCATCAAAAACAACATGCACACTTTCTTCTACACACATAGTTATTTTGTTATAAACCTTATAGGCCTTACTATGTGAGGAATATCCCAAGAATACTCCCTCATCACTTCTGGGATCAAACTTACCTAGGGAGTCCTTGCCATTGTTGTGCACAAAGCACTTACAGTCAAAAGCACTTACACTCATAGGGGGTTTTCTCTACAAGTGGTCTAGTCATGCACCTATTTGTGATATAACATGCAGTGTTTATTGCTTCTGCCCAGAAGCTATGAGATGGTTTACTAGAAAGAAGCATGGTTCTAGCCATATCTTCAAGAGTTCTGTTCTTTCTTTCAACAACTCAATTTTTTTGTGGAGTTCTAAGGGCATAAAAGTTATGATCTATTCCATGTTCATCACAAAATTCAGCAAACTTTGCATTTTCAAATTCAGTGCCATGATCAGACCTTATTGATGCAAGTTGATTTCCTAACTATTTCTGAGTTCTTCTAACAGAGGAAGTAAACATCTCAAATGCTTCATCTTTAGATGTTAGGAATAATGTCCAGGTAAATATAGAGTAGTCATCAACAAGCACCATTACATATCTCTTACCACCTCTGCTCAGTGTTCTCATAGGACCGCATAGATCCATATGAACCAGTTCCAACGTCCTGGTGGTACTTATCATTTTCTTGCTTTTGAAAGAGGACCTTACATGCTTCCCCCTTGCACAAGACTCACAAAATTTGTCTTCCTAGAACTTAATGTTAGGAATACCTTTTACTAGGTCCTTGGAGACTAGTTTGTTGAGTTGATTTAGACTTGCATGTCCAAGTCTTTTGTGCCAAAGGAGGGGATCGCTGTCCAGCACACTTAAACAAGTTAGTTCGTTTTCTGATAGTGTGGACAGGTCTATGACATAAATATTATTCATTCTTTTTCCCTGCAAAACAATCTTGTCAGTGATAAGATTAATCACAAAGCATTTAGTAGAAGTGAATGCAACCAGGTTACCTCTGTCACACAGTTGTAACACACTGATCAGGCTATATTTCAAGCCATCTATTAAGTACACATTCTCAATGGAACGTTTGCATCCTTTCCTACCTTTCCAACCTCAATAATTTCATCTTTCTTCCAATTTCCAAAGGAGACATTTCCTCCTTTGAGGTTTTCAAGTGAAAGGAACTGTTCCTTGTTCCCTGTAATATGTTTTGAGCAGCCACTATCCAAGTACCATATTTGACTGCTTCCTCTCACTTGAACCTACAAAAGAAAATCATGGGTTAGTCTTAGGGATATAAACTAGTTTGGGTCCTTTTCTATGAGAGAACGGATGAATTAAGCTTTTTCTGGCCCAATTTGGCAACCAATTTTTCTTTCGAACAAAACTTTCATTCTTTCGACTGGCCTGCTCTTTTGCATTGCATTCAATCTTGTAGTGACCAGTCCTACCACATTGGGTGCATATTTTGTTCTCAGGAAGAGTGAGGTACTTACTTTTGAGATCCCATTTGGGCATTTGACTCCCAAAGCCAAGTCTTCTTCTGTTGCTACTGTGATTTTCTTTAAGCCATGTCAAGGCATCAGAAGATTTATTCCATTTGCATGTTCGATCTAATTCATGTTTGACCTTTCCAAGTTCCTCTTTTAGTACTCTTATTTGTTCATCTTTATTGTACAACTTATCTTTCAGTTTACCTACATTTTCTTCTAACATGAGTTGAGAGTTGTCAGCTGTCTTTTTGCTAGTTCCTAGTTTCAGTTTTAAATTTTCAGATTTTAACTCTAGGACCTTAGTTTCAAGTGGATAAACCTGGTTCTTCAAGGCAGTGTTTTCATTTACAGATTCACTTACTCTGAGTTCCAGGTTCTTACACTTTGCCTTTAACATTACACACTCCTTAGACATCTGTTCCTTTTCTTTATTTATTTCTTCAGAATCGTCCATGAAGTCAAGTAGTAATTTTGAGAGTTTTTCTTTATATAGGAACTTAATCTTGTTTTTGAGATGGGATATACTTACCTCTGGTTCTACACATGATTCCTCATCAGATTCACCAATTGCCATAAGCGCTTGTTCATCTCCCTCTTCATCTTCTAATTCTTCGTTTGAGCTTTCTCTCCAAGCAGCAACCATAGCTTTCGTTGTGTTTTTCTTGGGATGAACTAGTTCCTTCTTCTGGTTCCTTCGTTCATATCTTTCCCTTTTCCATTCCACTTCCCACTGAGGACAGTTGTTGATGTGATGGTCAGTTTTTCCACACTTGTAGCATCCCTCATTAGTGGGCTTTTCTGGAGCCTTTGCCTTGTTGTAGTTTCCACCTCTTGAGATGCCATTTTTTCTAATGAGGTAGTTTCTGAATTCCTTGGTAATCATGGCCATCTCATCTTCCTCAAGATCTGCTCCCTCAGTGATTCTCAATGCCAGACTTCTTTCCTTCTTGGGAGCATCCATCTTCATTGTCTGCCTTCTATGTTCATAAGCAGTGAGATTTCCAATTAGCTCATCCAACCTGGGGGTTGTCATGTTCTTGGATTCCTGAATAGAAGTGATCTTTCTTTCCCAAGAGATTGGCAAAACCCTTGTCAAAATTTTCTCAACCCTGGCTTCTTCAAGAACCCCGTTCCAAGAGACTTGAGTTCATTGGTCAGTGTAGTGAATCTCGTATACATCTCTTGGATGGTATCTCCTTTCTTCATAGTGAAATTCTCATATTGAGAATATAGTAGAGTTCATCTTGACCTTTTCACTTTAGGTGTTCCTTCATGAGCCACTTGTAGTGTATCCCAAATTTCTTTGGCAGTGGTGCAGCTTTGAATTCTACTATATTCGTCTGGACCAAGTCCACACACTAGCCACTTCTTGGCCTTAGCATTTTTCTCCCATTTTCATAAGTCTTCATCAGTGCAATCAGCTCTTGTCTTTGGCACGTCTACTCCTTCAGCAGTCTTTTTCATGGTAGCCAAAAAACCATCAGTGACTATGTCACATAGTTCATAGTCTTCCTCAATTAAGTGATCATTCATCCTATTCTTCCACTAGGAGTAGTACATGCCGTTGAAGAGTGGTGGCCTAGCAGTTGATTGTCCTTCCCAGTTCCTAGGTGGTGCACTCATTTAGATCTTTTCCTAAGGTGTTAGCCTCTTCAAGGATAACCCGCTCTGATACCAATTGATGTTCCAAACGTCAATATGACACAAGAAGGGGGGGTGATTGTGTGGTGTCTTATTTTTGCGTGCAGTAGTTATAGAAGGACCAGGTTCTTCTATGTGTTCCAACTCCTACAGTTTGCGGAATAATAATTGCAGAAATAAAAGAACACAACAATTTTACGTGGAAAACACCTTGCTCAAAGGGTGAAAAAACCACGACCTACTTCCTAGTAGGATTTTCCCAAACACTTCACTAAGTTAATGAGCCAAACAGCATTTACAAAATAAACTCTTTTGTAAACCTAAGGACTAACTCTAATCCCCTTATGGAAAACTAGCCTCTAGCTACTTGCAACAAGCTTCAAGTTAACTTTAACTTGAATACTCAGTACCTATTACAATGGCTTCTTAGACAAAGCTGAAAGATACACTTTGTAATCACCTACTATAAATAAAGTAGACTAAAAGACAACAGATGTAACTGGTTCTTCTAGCTGGTTCAAATAGCTTTTGAGTCGCACAGGAATTCTCACTCGAACTGCTTGCAAAATTGCTTTGGTAATTTTGCTCTCAATTCTTGTTTCACTTCTGTTTTTGTGCGCACTTGTTCAATAAGAACACTTGGCAATATATAGGATCAGTAGTTGAGCAGATATACTAGAGTTCTGATGCAACTCTTCCTTGGTGGAAGAGTTCTAGTTGATCTCAACTCCCCAGATCCTCTTCTATCTTGATTCTGTCCTTACTGAATAAGAAGTCCATCTCGTATCAATTTGCAACCTTTTCAATCAGGAGATATCTCTTCAAATCACTGATTGTGTTTATCTCCTGTGTGTGATCACCTCACATGCCACCTACTCTGCGTGTCCACGTCTCCAGAGATGTACCTGGTTCAACTCTGAGTTCATTTGTTAATCTTCAAAACCATTCAGCTTCTTGATCCAACAGTGCCCTAACGCACCTTAATCCATTAGGTGGCGACTCTCTGTCTCTTTTAATGACCCTTCTTTTGAAAGAGTTGTCAATGTCGAAACCCGATATTGCGAGAAAAAGGGGCGCGACACCCGTCTTAGGAAATAAGAGATCACAGAGTGCAAATCATAGTGATGCATACCACAAATAGTAGACTGTTTAACTAACACATAATGACATTAAAATTGAACATTATCATAGTTGAACCACACGCATATAAGTTCATATAAATGTGTAGAGAAAAGGAAAGAAATTAACCATTGTGAGGGTTTAAACACTAACCAGTCGCAGAATGAAAAGAGTGCAGTGTGTAATAGCAAAAACCCCAAATCCCTGATGCTTCAGAGTTCACAAGAGCCTCGAGAATGGGCTCCGAGCAGTGCTTGCATCAGAGGAGGCTATTCAATAGTATTAGAGAGTTAAAGTGTAACAATGGGTGAGTGAGTGAGAAGAGAGTAGCGAGAACAGTAGTAAGGATTAGGATTCAAAAAATCTGCCGAAGGGGTTTCATGAGAGGGGTTTATATAGCAGCATACTTCATATATAAAATAGGAAACACGGTAAACATTAAACACCAAATAAGGAAACAATATACTAGAATTAATTAGAATGATTTTTAGGGAAAATAATACATAAAACAAGGGAGTTTGGTAGATTAACAGAGAATACGGAAAAATAATCATGCAAATAATACCTAAAATGGAGAATACAACAGAGAATAAGGAAAATATTATACAAAAATCAATTAGAGTCAGACTTAGGGGAAAAACGTAAAAAAAAGGGAAACACGGTAGATTAAATAGAAATAAGGAAATTTCAAATACGGAAAAGGAAGAGTATCAATCAAGAATCAGTAAGGAATAAGGTAAAATTTCAAACCCTAGTTCAAAACGGAAGCATAGATGGTCGAAGATCTCACTAAATCAGACCATATAGAGTGTATATAGATTAAGTATCATCTAAATCTCAAAGATTGAAGGCAGTGAAATCCAGTTTAGGGACTGGTACTTGCCAAAATTGGGTTAAGTACCATACAACATCATAATTTGCAAGTAACAACGAGGTAACGCGTAAAAGGCAAGTAAATCACAGAGGGAGTCCATGATTTACTCGGACTTAGAGAAGATGGGGGAGGCGGCTAAGGTTTATGAAGGAGGGAGAAGGAGAGATGAGAGGATACAGAGGTGGCAGGCAAGGGGGAATGAGGTTTAGGGTTAGATGTTAGGTTAATTAAAGGGAGGGGTTAATTGTGGGTCGTTGATCTTAGAGATCATCGACCACGATTTTAGAAGACTGGGGCGGGTTAATGGGTTATTTGGTTTGGGCTTAGGGTAATTGGGCTGAGGGTTTGGGATTTCGGCCATTAATTTAGTCCGAAAATTGTCCTGTTTTGGGCCAGCTCTTGGAACCTTTGAAAATTAATTAAAAAATAAATTATTAAAACTTCTAATAAATGGTAAAAATAATATTTATGCTATAAAACTATTTAAATAATAACTCAACATTATAAAAATATAAAAATGATATTTTGGCATAAATAACATAACAAACGCAATTATTTGTAGAATACATGCCATTATGGCAAAATTAGATAAAAAGCTTAAAAAGGCTAATGTAATTACGAAAAACAGAATAAATAATATTTTAAATATTTATTATGGCTGCAAATAATAATTTTGGGTAATTAACTCATCACAAAATAATTTAAAGAATAATTACTATATATTTATGTAATAAAAATATAAGAAAATTAATTTAAAGCTTTAAAATTATGGAAATTTATAAAATAAAAATGCTTGTATAGGTTTGTAAACTAAATGATGATGAAAAATATGCTATTTTGAAAGTATATATGTATTTTAAAAATATGAGGAAAAAATTGGGTATAAACAGCTCCCCCTCTTTACCCGGGAATGATGAAAGAGTTGTCGGGTAAAGAAATGATGACTGATTTTGACCGAATGGGGTGATTTCAAAAATGGAGGTTGAGCCCTTGTTTCTGAGTTGCCTACATATCCATGGTATTACGGGAATCAGGCCGTGTGTAGTTCAGGATCCCTCGGTGAACTGAACCGATTGAGTTGTTTATAGGAATGGTCACATGTTTTGGAAAGAGTTGTTTTGGGTAAGACAATATCAGATGAATTTGTGCGAAATCATGAATGTGAATCTGAAAAGTCATGGATGTATTTCAAAATGAACATTTGAACGGTTATCAAGTGAAAGTGGGTTACTGATGGTGGTTGGCTGCATTTGAAATAAATGTAGGATGTAAACGTTGAACGCAAACCGGAGCGAATATTGCTCCTGTTAGGAGAACGGTTACCTCCTGGATCACCTGCAAAACTTAAAACACAATGCATGCAAGTATCTATGAATTATTAAGAGAATTTAAACATGATGCAAATTCCCTTTGGACCATGAATGTTGTCTTTGGACGGTGCGGATGATGTCCTCAGACCATGACATCCTGGGCTATGAATCATGTGATAAGGGATTCACAGGCCATGAAATGATGTCCTCGGGCCATGAAAATGGTGCCTCCAAACCATGACGCCTTTGAATAATGATGTGCACTATTTAAGTGATTCTCAGGACATGGCATGGCTTCCGGCTATGAGGATGATGCCTTCGGACTATGACGCCTTTGGGTAAAATGGCGATGTTTCAGCCCATGAGATGCAAAGATATAATTCTTGGTCATATGTGAATCAAAACAAGACAGAACTTAGTCTTTTGTAACATTGGGGCAGTGCTTAGCCTCGGGCAATTAAAAAATAGTGCTAGGTTTAAATAGCATAATGGAGATAGTATTTGGTATTATGCAAGGACAAGGCAATGCTTAGCCTTATACAATTGAAGAGGAAGTGCTTAGCCTCATGCAAGAAAAGGAGACGATGCTTAGTCTCGATGCAGTTAGGAGACAATGCTTAGTCTCATGCAAAGAAAGACAATGCTTAGCCATATGCAAAGAGGAGAAATTCTTAGTCTCATGCAAAAAAAAGCAATACTTAGCCTTATGCAATTAGGGAGGCAATGCTTAACTTCATGCAATTAGGAGACAGTGCATAGTCTCATGCAAAGAAAGGAAATGCTTAGCCTAATGCAATTAGGGAGGCAATGCTTAGCCTCATGCAATTGGGAGTCAATGCTTAGCCTCATGAAATTAGGAGACATTTCTTAGTCTCATGCAAAGAAAGGCAATGCTTAGCCTTATGCAATTAGGGAGGCAATGCTTAGCCTCATGCAATTAGGAGACATTTCTTAGTCTCATGCAAAGAAAGGCAATGCTTAGCCTTATGCAATTAGGGAGGCAATGCTTAGCCTCATGCAATTGAGATACAATGCTTAGTCTCGTGCAAAAAAAGACAATGCTTAGCCTTATGCAAGAAAGACAATGGGTGATAGTAGAGTATTTCTTAGCTGGAGATGTGTTTGCGTTTGGCAATTTTGTCGTTATGAAGATAGTGATTTTGACGTGTGTACGTATTTGCGAATATTCCTGTCATGTTCATTGTGCTTGCATCCAAAGAAAAATCGTGAGTTTTGCGGGGAAGCTTGGTCTATGCTTTCGCCTTCTCGCTTTGATAATCCTATTTGAGTTACCCTGGGCAGCATCTGGCTGTTTCTAAAAATAAAGTTTCGAAAAATATGCGTGAATGGATGAATGTAGTTATTTAAAATATAGTAGTATGCGATATCAAGTAAGTTAGATAAACCAATGACTGTGACATTTTTTAGAGACATTGCGACCTCCTTGATACAGAATTTTGGCCCAGTTAAAAGCAATTCTTTGACTGCTCTGCGTATGACGAAGTTGGCTGGACTTGCTTCGTAATTTTGAGGGTCCTCCTCAAAATTCTGCCCCAGTTCCTAACCATGGTAAAGATGAATATTTTATTGAGATGTGACCAAACCCACAGGGATGCCTATGTATCTCCTCTTAAATGGGAATCAGGTACAGCGTAGTTCAATTATATCGGATGAAACAATGTAAACAATTTAAACATAGTATCTTTTGACTGCGCCGGAGTTGATAGTTTTGGCCAAACTTCTCTGTCCATCTCTGCAAGTATGGGCGATCCTCTCGTTAGTACTATGTGAACCATGTAGGGCCCTTGCCAATTGGGTGAAAAGTTCCCTTTGGCTTCATCCTGATGCGGGAAGGTCCGCTTCAGCACCAGCTTCCCCGGTGTGAATTGTCTAGGCCTGACCCTTTTGTTGAAATCTCTGGACATTCTATTCTAGTAAAGTTGACTGTGACATACAACATTCATTCTTTTCCCGTCAAAGAGAGCCAATTATTTATAGAGACTTCATATTCATTCTGCATCACTGAGTTTAGCCTCTTGTATGATTCTCGAAGAAGGAATTTCAACTTCTGCGGGAATGACAACTTCAGTACCATAGACCAACAAGTAGGGAGTTACCCCGGTTGGTGTGCGAACTGTGGTACGATATCCCAATAAGGCAAATGGTAATTTCTCATGCCATTATTTGTGATTATCTACCATCTTCCTCAATATTTTCTTGATGTTCTTGTTTGCGACTTCCACAACTCCATTCCTTTGAGGCATGTATGCAGCAGAATTCTTATGCTTGATCTTGAATGTTTCACACATCGATTTCATTAACTCACTATTAAAGTTGGCGGTGTTGTTGGTGATGATGGATTCCGGCACCCCGAATCGGCAAACAATATGATCCCTAACGAAATCTGCGATGACTTTCTTAGTTACAGCCTTGTAAGATGCAACTTCAGCCCATTTTGTGAAATAGTCTATGGCCACTAGAATGAACCTGTGCCCATATGAAGCGGCGGGTTCGATTGGGTCGATGACATCCATCCCCCAGGAGGAGAAAGGCCAAGGTTCACTTGTTGCATTGAGTTCATTGGGCGACACTCGTATCATATACACATGTACTTGGAATTGATGACACTGTTGAACATACCTAATGCAGTCTGTTTCCATAGTCATCCAAAAATATCCTGCTCTTAATATTTTCTTAGCTAAAACTAAGCCATTCATGTGTGGTCCCCAAGTTCCGGCATGTATCTCTATGAGCAATTTGGATGCTTCCTTGGTGTCGACGCACCATAATAACCCCTGATCCGGAGTCCTTCTGTACAGAATTCCTCCACTTTAGAAGAACTGGTTGGATAATCTTCGGAGTGTGCATTTCTTAGTATGATATGCATGCTCCGGGTACTCTCATTTTGCCAGTATTCTTTGATATCATTAAACCACGGATTATGGATTCCTACTGGAATAGGATCGATGAAATTCTTGTCTGGGTGTTGTATCATGGAAGATAGAATGACCAACGCATCTAAGAACTCATTCTGGATTCTCGGAACATGTTTGAACTCTATCTCTGTGAATCTTTTCATCAACTCTTGAACATAGTACAGATACGGTAATATTTTGGTATTCGTTGTAGCCCATTCTCCTAGAACCTGATGTACCAAAAGGTCTGAGTCACCAATTACCAACAATTCCTGAATGTCATGTCAATGGCCAACTTGATCCCCAAGATGCAAGCCTCATATTCTGCAATATTGTTGGTACACAAAAATCTGAGTTTTGCTGATACCGGATAGTGTTCACCTATCTCTGATCTCCAATACCGACTCCTTTATAATTCGCAGCCCCATCGAAGAACATTCTCCAAGCGTCGTAGGTTTTGGTGATATCTTCCCCTACAAATGATACTTCTTCATCGGGAAAATACGTTTTCAGCGGTTCGCATTCTCCTCCTACAGGATTTTCTGCCAGGTGATCTGCTAATGCCTTTCCCTTGACCGTTTTCTAAGTTACATAGACTATGTCAAATTCACTCAATAGTATCTGCCATTTTTTCAACTTCCCGTAGGAATAGGTTTTCTGGAAAATATATTTGAGAGGATCCATCCTTGATATATGATATGTGGTGTAGGCAAAAAAGTAGTTCCTCAACTTTTGAGCAATCCATGTCAAAACACAGTAGGTGCATTCCAGCAAAGAATATCGTGCTTCGTAGGGTGTGAACTTCTTACTCAAATAGTATATAGCTTGTTCTTTCCTTCCTATCGCATCGTGTTATCCCAAGACACAACTGAATGCCCCATCAAGTACAGATAGATAGAGTAGCAGAGGTCTTTCAGGTTCCAGCGGGACCAGGACTGGTGGTGTGGACAAATATTCCTTAATTTTGTCAAAATCTTTCTGACATTATTCAGTGCAACTTGTTGCGGCATCCTTCTTTAACATTTTTAAAATTGGTTCACAGATCATAGTTGATTGCGCTATGAAACGGCTGATGTAGTTGAGACATCCTAAGAAACTCATCACATCTTTCTTATTCTTTGGAGGTGGCAAATCTTGGATAGCTTTAACCTCTGACAGGTCTAATTCAACTCCTCGGCGGCTGACGATGAACCCTAACAACTTTCCAGCAGGGACCCCAAAAGCACATTTTGCAGGATTCAGTTTCAAATTATACCTTCGAAGCCGATCAAAGAATTTCCTCAAGTCTGTTATGTGAACTATACTCTTCTTGGATTTGATGATGATGTCATCCACGTACACTTCTATCTCCTTGTGTATCATGTCATGGAAAATGGTTGTCATGGCCCTCATATAGGTGGCCCCAACATTCATCAGGCCAAACGACATCATTATGTAGCAGTATACTCCCCATGGCATAATAAAGGTTGTCTTCTCAGCATCTTCTTCATCTATCCATATCTGATGATATCACGTGAAGCAATCCACAAAATACTGGAGTTCATGCTTGGCATAGTTGTCTATTAGTATTTGTATATTGGGCAACGGGAAATCATCTTTAGGACTTGCTCAGTTTAAATCTCGATAGTCAACACATACTCTGACTTTCCCATCCTTCTTCAAAACTGGCACGATGTTAGCTAACCAGGTTGGATATTCAACCACTCTGAGAACCTTAGCTTTGATCTACTTGGTGACTTCCTCTTTTATTTTCAGATTCATATCTGGCTTGAACTTTCTGAGCTTCTGCTTTATAGGCAGACATATAGGGTTGGTAGGTAGTTTATAAGCCACTATGGACGTGCTTAAACCAGTCATATCATCATAGGACCATGCAAAAATATCCTCATATTCCTTCAAGAAACGGATGTATTCTTCTTTCTCTGCCGGTGACAGGTGGATGCTCACACGAGTTTCCTTGACTGTTTCGGAATCTCCCAAATTGACTATTTCAGTTTCATCCAAATTGGACTTGGGCTTGTTCTCAATAAATTTCACTTCTGTGACAATTTCCTCAGGTATTATATCCTCTTCTAGTTCCTCTGAATCACTATCCTTATGTTGCATTTTCTCATTACATGTCATAGACGTAGGTTCATCAGGATAAGTAATAATAATGTTGTAGAGAGAAAATGTAAATGATAATAATAAATACAAAAACAGCAATCCATTGGTAAATATTAAAACGTCAAACAAATGCAGTTCAATGATCCGAACAATTATTTCAAAGAAAAATACGTTTAAAAACAAAATACTAAAATGTCTTAAATGCCCATAAAAATTTGTTTTCAAAATAAATAATGCTAATTGTCAGGCTACCCAGGAACTCGACTGGCCCTTGATGGTTCAGCGGTCCAATTCCTGAGAACAACTCCTTTCTCCATTGTCTAAATGATGAGGCCTTCCTCATCCTCCTCCTCAACTATTGCATTGCAGTCCATGTCGTCATCCTCCAAGAACAGATTCCTTATTCTAGCTAGGACTTCGTCTTCTTTAGATCCCCACATCATGCCAGCTTGATGAAATGACTGGCTCAAATGCGGTATCGGCTGATCAAGAGTGTAATAAGGACCACGCCATGGTGGTGAATAATTGTTATACTCGTGCCAGTTGTACTTATACTCAAGCCCAAAGGTTGTGTCGTGACGCTTTTGTCGTATTGGTTTAGTGATGCCCTGGAGATTCTTTCCGAGACCCTTACCAGGTTCATACCCTGTCCATGACAATATGCTTTCTATCTTGCTGCTCCGCCATTTATCTTTCTCAATTGCGTTGACACGCTCGATGCGATGGTATGTTTCTCCACCCAATTCCTTCTATTCCCGACAACCAGAATAATTTGATTGGTGTAAACGAGATTACTTTCGTCCCCATGGATGATTAATTCCTGATGGTTCCATTCGAACTTCACGGCCTAATGTAGAGTAGAGGCTACGGCCCTAGCAGCATATATCCAAGGTCGTCCCAGCAACAGACTGTATGTGGCGGATATGTCTAACACTTGAAATTCAACATCAAACCAGGATGGGGCCATCTGTAAACAGAGGTTGGTTTCCCCAATCGTGGCCCTTTCGGACCCATCAATTGCTTTCACGTTCATACTCCTTGCTCGTATCTCATGCAGATCCTTACCCAACCTCTTCAAAGTAGTTAATGGACAGATGTTGAGACTTGAACCCCCGTCTATCAGAACCCTGGCAATGAAGTTTTCCTCAAACTGCACTGTGATATGCAGTGCCCTATTGTGACTTAGTCCTTCCGGCGATAGTTCGTCTTCATGAAAAGTGATCTTGTGGCTTTACAATACTTTCCCTACCATATTGTCCATATCCCCACTGGTAATTGTATTGGGTACATAGGCTTCGTTCAACACCTTCATCAAGGCATTCCTATGCGCCTCGGAGTTCTGCAGCGGTGATAAAATGGATATATGAGAAGGGGTTTTGTTCAGATGATCAACCACAAAATATTCTCTCGCTTGCACCTTTCTCCAAAGATCGTCTGGGCCAGTCTCAATGACAGGCGGCTTAGAAGTGGCTTCTTTGATTTTTCCTCTCAAATGTTCAGGCGTATAAACACTACCAGTTCTGGTCATGCCTTGTGTTGCATCTGTTTCCTCCATTTTTCCTTTTCCTTTCCTTCTCGCTTCCGCGGCATAGTCCCAGGGTATATCATTAGACTTAAAGGATAGTGTAGTTGTTATCATCACTGTGAGGGTGTTGTCACTTCAACCTCAAATAGAGTTGGCGCGGATGAGGGTGTTGTCACTTCGACATCAAACGGAGTTGGTGTGGCCACCTCAACATCAATTGGTGCATGAATCTGTACCACGATAGGTGTGAGAGTGACTGAAAGTATTTTAGTAGTATCCCCTTCACGAATGAGTCCAATTGACCCCTCCATATCCCATTATTCATCGATTTTTATCACATTTACCCCCTCCCCCATGTGATCTGGGAGAGGATTGTACGGACATTAGGTGCAGCCTCTTCTGCCAGTCTAACTTTGGTGTCAATCAATGTCTGAATCTTATCCTTGAAAGTGCGACATTCATCAATAGTATGACCCTTCATGCATGAGTGGTAAGCACATGTCTTATTTGGATTAATCCACTTGGAGAAAATTTCCATAGCAATAGCGGGAATGGGAATGACATAACCGGCAGCCTTCAGTCTCTCGTACAGTTGATCTATAGGTTTAGCAATTAGGGTGTATTGTCTGGCGGTCTGCGGTCGAAATTTGGTCTAGGTTTTTGGTAGTTTTGGCGGGCTGGTGGTGAATGGTAGTATGCTGGTTGGGTGTTATAAGTATGGTAAGTGGCGGTATGTTATTGGTATCTAGGAGGTGAAGGCTGATATGTAGGTGGGGGTGTTTGGTATGTAAGAGGAGACATTGGATCTTGGGCCACACCATCACTGCCCCCACTTCTTTTTTTAGAGATACTACCTGACTGTAAGGCTTTGTTTGTTGCTTAGAGCGCTTCGAAATTTGTCACCATTGCGATTTTAATCCCTTCATCTATTCTTTCTCCCAATTTGGTGATGTCAAAAAAATTATGGTTTTCAATAACCATCAGTCTCTCGTAGTACTGTGGATCCTGAGCTCGGACAAAGAACTTATTCATTTTTTCTTCTTCCAGTGTTGGCCTTACTTTCGCAGCTTCAGACCTCCACTAAGTAGCACACTCGCAGAAAGTTTGCGTTGGCTTTTTCTTAAGATTCTGAATGTAGAAAACATCTGGCGTGTTTTCCGTATTAAACCTGAATCGATCCATAAAATCTGACGCCATGCTCACCCAATTAACCCATTTCTTTGGATTCTTACTGATGTATCGAGACAAGGCATCTCCCGTGAGGCTCCTCATGAACAGCTTCATGCAGATTCTTTCATCCTTGCCAACCCCTACAAGCTTGTCATAATACGTTCTCAAATGTACCTTCGGATCACCAGTCCCGTCGAACATTTTGACCTTAGGAGGTTTGTAACCCTCTGGCAGTTCTACATCTGGCTGAATACACAAATCCTAATAATTTAAACCTTCGATGCCTTTACCACCTTCGACACTATGAACTCTGCCGGTAAGTTTCTAGAGTTCTTCCATCATGTTTTTGAAGAGCAGGTCCTTCTCGGCGGACTCCGGTGCGTACAAGGTCTGTTGTGGAGTTTGGGGGTAAGGTTTCCACGTATATGGGGTTACAATAATGGACTCCAGGAATTTGGGCATAGTTGTAACACTCCGTAAATTCGGCTTAGGTATGAATAAGTTAAAGGAGTAGTAAGGATATATTATGAACATATGAAGTCCTATCGGGATGATTATGGTGAAAATAGTTGTTTCAAAATCAAGATGGAAAGTGAGGTGCATAAAATTCGACAAAATCGACTAAGTTTGCAGAAGATACGTCTTCCAGCAGTGTTTAATGAAATTGTGTAAGTAATATTAGAAAACACAAAGCATGAAAGTTGTAGGCCTTCGAAATAGCTTTCCAACTATATATTATTCAGCCCTAACGGAGACCTGTGCAAAAGTTATGTCTGTTTTACAGAAAACTACACCATATGCGCGCCCACTAGCCCGCCCGCGCTAATGGGGTTTCGTTCTGGCCATTTAGCGCGGCCAGTAGCGCGGGTTGGGCCTCCAGGTGCGTGGGGGGCTAGTGGGGGGTTATTTTAAAGCTCTACTTTGTCCCCCACACCCCCAAAACATAAAAGAATGCTCTAGGAAGGAAAACTCTCAAAAACATAACTCCTTAAAGGTCCCTCCACCACCCAAGGTAAGTTCTAATGTTGATTCTAAGTTTATTTCAATTCCCCAACATCTTATTAACATCGGTAAATCCTCCATATCATTAGATATTCAATTTGGACATCATTGTTGAGAGAAGGAACCCTAGAACTCGAATTCAAGGGGATTGAACTTTAAAAAGGTAATGTCTTCACCCTATAATTGATTCTAGCATTGGATTAATGATTATAGACTCTAGTTCATGAGATATGAATTTATGGGTTTGATAGAAAAGCATGAAAGACTATTGATTTGGGTTGTTGATTATTGATTATTGGTTAAGGGTGTTGTTTACCTTATGGGTGATAAAGAATAATGTAGATTATAACTATTTGAGACACTAGAATTTATCTAGGAGCAAAAGAATGGGTTATTGGGTAAAGAAACACCATTAATAAGGGCTATGAAGCTTTATGCTACCAAGTGTTTGATAAAATTCCTAAGTGACCAAAACATGGCTATTGTTGCAAATATGGAATCCCTTTGACTTGCATTGATATAGATTAAAGTTGAAAGGGTTGGCAAACATTATATTACGCTCAAGAGCAGGAAATTAAGGTATGTGAGGCTAACTCTCTATGTTTGGGAATGTAAATGATTCTCCCTACATTACGTTTCTTTTACCACGTTACCAATTGCCTCAGAAATATAGTTAAGCCTAGTTCCTTGAATAGTTGCAGAACTTCTATTCTCTAGCTTCGTAACTGATTCATGACTTTCATTCTGAACGTTGTGAAATCAGGTCATAATCAATATAGACATGGGTTTGATGCCCACAAGTCTCAGTCTAGATTACTCAACATGTCATAAATAGTGGAAGTTTCAATTTTCATAATCAGTTCATGAATGCATGTCTCAGTCTAGCCCTATTCAGTATACAAGTATCATGTAACTCAGTATGGTTCAGTATTTCAGCATCATGTATTTCAGTGTCATGTATTTCAGTATGATTCTCAGTTCCTGAATGTTGAACACCTGTATTTGGGCCTGAGGCCGTAGTTTATGCTTTATGCATTTTTGGGCCTGAGGCCGTAGTTATGTATACGTATACTTGGGCCTGAGGTCGTAGCTTGTGCACATATATATTGGGCCCGAGGCCGTAGCTTGTTCAGATAAACAGGTTGTTCATCATTCATAAGAGGGAGTATTCATATCCTTACTTCCTTTGTTCAGTTCATTTATCAGTTATCAGTTCAGTTATTAGCTATCAGCTATTAGTTCAGCTATCAGCTATTAGTTCAGTTATCAATTATTAGTTATCATTTCATTTATCAGTTATCTTTTCAGTTATCATCTTAGTTTCAGTTTCAGCATTTATAATTCTTTCTTTTAGTTGCTTTACATACCAGTACAATTCAAATGTACTGACGTCCCTTTTGCCCGGGGCCTGCTTCTTACGATGCAGGTAATGATTTACAGGTTGACGATTCAGAGCGCTAAGATTCTCGTACCAGCTATTTGGTGATCTCCAGTTCTCTCGGGGCATTATCGTTACCTTACAGTCTTCAGTATTTTCAGGCAGTTAGTGTTTTCAGTACTTCATTAGAGGCTTCATAGACTAAAGTAACAGTTAGACAGAGTCGCAAGCTCTTCATATTAAGCCATGTTGGCTATAAATATGTTTCAGAATTGCATTAGTATTTCCGCACTTTGATTTATATCATTTAGACTTTCAGTATATCAGCATGTGTTAGTTTATCTTCTGCATTCAGTATGTTATGATATCACATGTTGATTCAGCTAGCCAGTCGGTTCGCTCAGTCATATGTAGTCAGGCACCGAGTGTCGTGTTACTTCCAGGCCTAGGTTCGGGGCGTGACAAAGCTTGGTATCAGAGCACTAGGTTCAAGAGTCTTAGGGAGTCTATGAAGCCGTGTCTAATGGAGTTTCCTTTATATGTGTGTGCCGACCACTCATATAAATGGTTAACTACCAAGACATCCGGGATTGTCTCATTTCTTTCTACTCTAGATCGTGCGATGAATCTTAGAGCAATAGGTAACCATCTATTCTTATCGAATTCCAGACGTATCTAATGCCCAAGAGGCGGGCAAGAAAAATAAATCCATGGTTCTAGAGAGAATGATTTTCCCCATTGGGGTATAATTATGGAGTACATGTTAGTAACAAATGAGACTTGAGATGATGTTAAAAGTGGGATGCAATGGGTAGTAGTACATATTAGAGCATAACCTTATCAGAAAGTACGAAAGCAGTTATTACATTTTATGGTCATCAGTTTACCTCAGTTACCAGTTGTACAATCTTTCGGTTAGCAAGTTTATGGTTATTCAGTATGCCGGTTATTAGTTATTCAGTTACCAGATCTCCAATTTCCATTGTACCAAAGTTCTAGTGACTGGTGAGTATACAGTGATGCCTTGGGTGCTAAAAGAAAATGTAAGTAACAGTGGATATAGCAAAATCTTCGTATATTTTTGGTCTAGATTAAGACCAAGAATCATCGAATGGTGCAGTATGTGATTTATCAGATGATGGTATTCTCTGAGGAATAAGTTTGTGTATGGTGATCGTATGTGTTTTACCTCAAAGAACAATTTCTTTTAATTCTTGGAAATGGAGCCACATGTGGGATGATGATAGTTCGGATGTCAGACCCTAACATTGGTCACTATAGTTATGGACAGAAAAGAGCCTAAGGGTAAACTACCAAGGAGTCAGAAACATTTGTTGTTACCAAAGATGTGATATCGTACAACTCATGTATATGACTAAGAAGACATGATGTACAATATGAGAACCAAAAGCATCTGAATTTCAAGGAATGATTTTTAAGTTGTTTAGATTTATTCAAATCAGAATTAGAAAGTGCCACATTACTAAGTTGCAGTAAGAAGTCGTCATTACTGTGAGATAAAAGATAAGGCAGTTCCCCTTATATTATGTGACTAAGTGTTTACTCCAGATGTTTATAGTCAATAATGATTTTGAAGTGTATAGAAAATTTGGGTTAGATATTCCCATTTCGTTTAAGACATATGAACTTTCTCTAAGTGGTACATGTACATAGTTCAAAAAAAAAAAGATAAGTATGCAACCATAGAACAGGGTCGGATGGTGAGGGAATTTAGAAATAACCTTATGCTTCACTTTAGTTATTCAAACAGAACATGAACACATGACGCTAGCAGGTGGTTAGTAAAAGAATAATAAGTATGTTTGAGTAGATACACTGAATTAGCACTTTCAGCAAAGCTAGTAGAGGTACAATTTGATTTACTTAGCATGGTTAACTCTAGTGAGTGGATGACAGTTTGAAATACCGAACATGGGTTAGAACCCAAAGAGTTTAAGCTAAATCCGAAGTACAGTGATAGTGGGAAAAACAATCAGCTAGCAATAAGAGAGCAAACTATAGAAGAATAGTCTTTACGAATTATCAAAATGTGGTTTCTCCAAGATTGACAGTGTGAGAAGAGTTAAATTATTAAGATTGTGTAAGATAGTTGTTAATACATTAGCTTTCCGTTATGTGAATAATTTAGTTTTTCAAAAAAAAAAAAAATTTCTCAAAAGTAAGTTGGAAGGTGAGTCGTCATTGACGTAGAGTGCAAAGAATTGCAGACAATAAGGAAAGTTATTTAGATCCCAAAAAAAAAGGGAGGATCCGCAAGTATAAGAACTTTAGTCTAAGAGGTGATGTGAAAACAATCAGTAAGTCCAGATGAAACTCGAATAATTAGCATTGGATATGAAAAAGAAAATCAGTTTGGTAATTAGGGAAAATTGTATAATTACCATAGGGATTATGTCTAGCATGTGTAAGAAACACAAAGTGAGTAGAATGACCACCGAGCTTAGTTATTGATGATGAACTGATCACAGAAAAGCTATAAAATCATGCCTATTTATGTGTTATGAGGGTAGTGCCATTGCACGGGACTCTAAAGTTTAGAGTACATGTCAAAGACTTAGTTCACAATAATACTATAAGTGTTTTCAGGAAGTGCTTAAGAAGATAATCAAGTGTGGGAAGTATAACTCAAGATTGAGGTAGATAAGATAACCCTGGTGAAAGAAATTCACCGCTTAGCCCAGCTAGGAGTTCAATTTGCGTACTCCAAAGATAGTAGAGTTGTTTTCTAGAATATGACTTGTTCCCCCTAAGTAGCCGAAGAGTAGGAGAAAAAAAAATTGATGATCCCTATGTGTTGCAGTTGGGAGAGGATATTCACCAGTATAAGACGATGGCTTTTGAATAAGGGGGAGATGATGGTACTTTGAGGTACCAAGACCAATTGTGTGTTCCAGACATAGATTGACTTAAAGAGGGAAGATCATGTTAGAAGCCCATAATTCCAGGTATTCTTTCCATCCAGTTTCCCCAAATATGCATCATCACCAAGGAGATTTATTGGTCGAACGACATGAAAGAGAATATCACAAACTTTATGGTCAAGTGTCTGAATTATCAGTAAGTGAAAGTCGAGCAGCAGAAAGCCTAGTGTTTTTACACCAGAATTAGCAGTGGTACAACCAGTATTTCACATTTCATGTTATAACATTCAAGTTTTTAGTACTCAGATACTCATGTAAGTTCAGTACTCAGATACCCATGTTAGTTCAGTATTCATGTATCCATCGCAGACCAATATTCAGTCAATGGAGTAGTCATTCAGTTTAGTATCTCAAGAGTTCAGTAATCATGTATTCATTCAGTTTAGTATGCAAGTATTAATGCAAGTTCATGTTTCCACCAGACCCTTTTAAGTTCCGGAGTTAGCAGAAGTTACAATCAGGACAATCATTCGAGGACGAATGATCCCAAGGGGGAGATAATGTAACACCCCGTAAATTCGGATTAGGAATGAATGAGTTAAAGGAGTAGTAAGGTTATATTATGAACATATGAAGTCCTATCGAGATGGTTATGGGTGAAAATAGTTGTTTCAAAATCAAGATGGAAAGTGAGGTGCATAAAATACGATAAAATCGACTAAGTTTGCAGAAGATCCATCTTCCAACAGTGTTTAGTGAAATTTTGTAAGTAATCTGAGAAAACCCAAAGCATGAAAGTTGTAGGCCTTCGAAATAGCTTTCCAACGATATATTATCCAGCCCGAACGAACACCTGTGAAAAAGTTATTTTCGTTTTACAGAACACTACACCATATGCGCGCCCGCGCTAATGGGGTTTCGTTCTGGCCATTTAGTGCAGCCAGTAGCGCGGGTTGGGCCTCAAGGTGCGTGGGGGAGCTAGTGGGGGGTTATTTTAAAGCTCTACTTCGTCCCCCACACCCCCAAAACATAAAAGAATGCTCTAGGAAGGAAAACTCTCAAAAACATAACTCCTTAAAGGTCCCTCCACCACCCAAGGTAAGTTCTAATGTTGATTCTAAGTTTATTTCAATTCCCCAACATCTTATTAACATGGGTAAATCCTCCATATCATTAGATATTCAATTTGGAAATCATTGTTGAGAGAAGGAACCGTAGAACTCGAACTCAAGGAGATTGAACTTCAAAAAGATAATGTCTTCACCCTCTAATTGATTCTAGCATTGGATTAATGATTATAAACTCTAGTTCATGAGATATGAATTTATGGGTTTGATAGAAAATCATGAACGACTATTGGTTTGGGTTGTTGATTATTGATTATTGGTTAGGGGTGTTGTTTACCTTATGGGTGATAAAGAATAATGTAGATTATAACTATTTGAGACTCTAGAATTTATCTAGGAGCAAAAGAATGGGTTATTGGGTATAGAAACACCATTAATAAGGGCTATGAAGATTTATGCTACCAAGTGTTTGATAAAATGCCTAAATGATCAAAACATGGCTATTGTTGCTAATATGGAATCCCTTTGACTTGCATTGATATAGATTAAAGTTGAAAGGGTTGGCAAACATTATATTACGCTCAAGAGCAGGAAATTAAGGTATGTGAGGCTAACTCTCTATGTTTGGGAATGTTATTGATTCTCCCTACAATACGTTTCTTTTACGACGTTACTAATTGCCTCAGAAATATAGTTAAGCCTAGTTCCTTGAATAGTTGCAGAACTTCTATTCTCTAGCTTCGTAACTCGTTCATGACTTTCATTCTGAACGTTGTGAAATCAGTTCGTAATCAATATAGACTTGGGTTTGATGCCCACAAGTCTCAGTCTAGATTACTCAGCATGTCATAAATAGTTAAAGTTTGAATTTTCATAATCAGTTCATGAATGCATGTCTCAGTCTAGCCCTATTCAGTATTCAAGTATCATGTAACTTAGTATGGTTCAGTATTTCAGCATCATGTATTTCAGTATGATTCTCAGTTCCTGAATGTTGAACACCTGTATTTGGGCCTGAGGCCGTAGTTTATGCTTTATGCATTTTTGGGCCTGAGGCCGTAGTTATGTATACGTATACTTGGGCCTGAGGTCGTAGCTTGTGCACATATATATTGGGCCAGAGGCCGTAGCTTATTCAGATAAACAGGTCATAAGAGGGAGTATTTATATCCTTACTTCCTTTGTTCAGTTCATTTATCAGCTATCAGCTATTAGTTCAATTATCAGCTATCAGTTCAGTTATCAATTATTAGTTATCATTTCAATTGTCAGTTATCATTTCAGTTATCAGCTTAGTTTCAGCAGCATTTATAATTCTTTCTTTCAGTTGCTTTACATACCAGTACAATTCAAATGTACTGACGTCCCTTTTGCCCGGGGCCTGCTTCTCACGATGCAGGTAATGATTTACAGGTTGATGATTCAGAGCACTAGATTCTCGTACCAGCTATTTGGTGATCCCCAGTTCTCTCGGGGCATTATCGTTACCTTACAGTCTTCAGTATTTTCAGACAATCAGTGTTTTCAATACTTCATTAGAGGCTTCACAGACTAGAGTAACAGTTAGACAGAGTCGCAGGCTCTTCATATTAAGCCATGTTGGCTATAAATATGTTTCAGAATTGTATTAGTATTTCCGCACTTTGATTTATATCATTTAGACTTTCAGTATATCAGCATGTGTTAGTTTATCTTCCGCATTCAGTATGTTATGATATCACATGTTGATTCAGCTAGCCAGTTGGTTCGCTCGGTCACATGTAGTCAGGCACCGAGTGTTGTGTTACGTCCAGGCCCAAATTTGTGGCGTGACAATAGTTGTGGTCGTTTGTTGTGTTTTTTGGAGTGTGATAGGTGGTGGTTTATTGATACTGGGTTGGATGGTGATGATGTTGTGGAGGGGTCAGTACTGGTGGAGGATTAGGTTTTTGAAGAGGTATGGCATATTGAGGAGGTGCGTGAGGATTTTGCGGGTGTTGGTTATGTGTGTTTTGGGGAGGTGCTGGGTTTTGGGCGTTTTGCTAGTTAATGTCGGGAACGTTCGGGGTGAGGGAAAGGTTTTTCAAGTTCCGGACCTGCTCAAGCTCCCCTTATAGCTCCAGTATTTTCTGTTCCAACCGTAAGACCAAATCGTTTTGTGTCGGAGTACTCCGACCATCCGAAGTTTCAACATTCTCTACATGAGTAGCGTTGTCTTTCCTGATACCGCTCATATCATCCATTTTGGCTTTTCTTTCGTTCTTGGGATCGCTTGGTGGAGGAGGAGGTGGAGGACCTCTAGATATGGTATGATATGCCGATGATGCCCGCATGCACGAACTAACCTTAGGGAATGGGAATAAATAAAAGAAAAGAAAAGAAAATTAACCAAGTCAGTAGGGAGTATTAGAAGGATGTTTGCAATATTTAAACATGTATTGCGGAATTATAAATTTGTGTCCTAATTTGAGGGACCTCGTTGTGCCCCTGGTAGGCCTAAGCGACATATATATTTGGAGAAAATTGATGCCAATAACTGTGTTATTTCATTAATGTGAAAATGAACCAAATCTCTACTAAAACGAAAATAATGAGAAAAGGTTACTAATGGCATTCGCCTTATTACAATCAAAGTCTAAAACGAATCTAGAAAGCAGTAAAACATTTTTTCCTAATCTACTTGGTCCTAGAGGGACCTTCTCCGTGCTTGGCCTTCTTGGCTCCATCAATCAGGTTCCCCAGGTCGAGCATGTCCAACAACAAATAAGCCCTTGCTAGATGCCCTCCTGCGTTGCCCTCTACATTATGACAATTTGAGATCCTTTTCCTCACCTTCCCCTAAAGCTCCATCAACCTTTGCTCCAAATATTCCAACCTCTCTGTTAATGTAGTAGCGATTTGTTTCTATTTGTTGATTGCTTCTATGTCCACTTTATGTTGTTCCAAATGCTTGGCTTCATACTCGAAAACCCTTTTGCGCAACATCCTATATTTGACTTGTGGTTCAACAGCGTCGTCAATAACCCTATTTTTCATATTAATCCTTGGCTTGACTTCTCCCGCTATATCATCTACCAACCATGATGGATAGAAGTACACATGGCCGACATGATACCGATCTGGCTTGATGGTATCTCTCTCCACAATGACCTTTTTGATTCCACATATGATGTGCCACGAATTTGAATGGAATGGTGTTCCCCTTAAAGTCTGCTTTGTACTGGACTATGTTGGAAACCCGAGGTATAACCTGCTTTCTCCCAGCTTGCCTCATTATCCTTATAGGAGCATAAGGATAGGTTCCTCTTAACCTGATCAATACTAGATAAGTGATTTATCTGACCTGATGATGAACTCGCTGCTAGGGAACCATTCGAACATCCAATGCACCTTTTCATCAGTCAAATTACTGAAGAAACGCACCCAGCTCATAGCACTTTGGGGTTGCGCAAACCTATTTGGGATAAATGTCATTCTTTTCGGATGATGGTAGGCTATGTGGTAATTCAGTGGTCACCACAGAATTTCTTGATGGTATTCACCTCTCTGAATATGTTGTAATAACCACACCTACAGCAACAAATTGAAACCCACAAAGAGCCCAAACCCCTGCTTGCATCGATCTATAGCGCGGTACATTTCGTCCAAGATCATGGGGATGATAGTGTAGGTTTGTCCCTCAATTCCTTACATTAAAGTCCTAGCGACCATGGCTAAGCGGGTGTGGATTCCAGGGCTGGGCATATATCGGGTATAACCGATAGCCCGAACCGTAAAAAGGTTATTGGGGTATTGATATCAGGTTATTGGGTTAATGGTTCGGTAACGATTTTGTATTTTTTCACTATTGGGTTATTGGTTCGGGCCATGGTTTGTCCAATTTCTTAACGGGTTAACCAATAACCCAATAAGAATTAATAAAATTAGGATTTTGCCCTTAAGTAAATAAATGCATCTAGGGCTTCATTATTCTCTCCTTTTCTCCCAATTTTCCCAATTGCATTCAAGATTGAAGTTCACTCTTGAGACTCTGATTCAATTCTTGAACAATTCTTCTTCAAATTCAATGTACAACCACATTCTTAGAATCTTAGCGTATGTTTGTATTCCAAAATTAATTCTCTGTCAAGAACAAATTTCGTTC
Source organism: Nicotiana undulata (assembly GCA_005239495.1). NCBI lineage: Eukaryota > Viridiplantae > Streptophyta > Magnoliopsida > Solanales > Solanaceae > Nicotiana > Nicotiana undulata. The sequence goes on along the minus strand of ML248418.1, from coordinate 15,106 downwards.
CTTTCTTTTGAGTTTTACAGTAGAGTTCAATAAGAAAAATATAGGATTTTTGATTATTTTCGATTCTTTATTTTGTGCTCGTGTTTTAGTACTATGTTTGTATTTGTTAATTTTAAGGTGAAATTGCTACTACTTTGTATTGTTATTAATGTATTTGGACAATTGTTGTTGAGGAATTAACACTATTTCAGTTGTGTTTGGACAACTATTGAATTACTAGTACTCTTGTTGCTCTTGCTACAATTGGACTCTGGAAAATGACATTGATCTCTTGATTATAGTTTGGCAGGAAACCAAAAAACTGTAATTTATGTTCTTGTTAACTAATATTTCAAGTGAATTGGAGATGAATGTTTGTAGAGTTGTAGTATCAATTTTTGATATTGCTCAGGTCATGAATTTGTCAAAATGAAACATGCTTCAAATATTAGTTGTGGCTAGAACGCGGAATTGGGTAGTATACTATATGTGAATTCTTCTCTTTTTTGCTTAACTCCAGTGAATTGTCTTTTATTTTTTGCTTAACTCTAGATTGAGTTATATTATCGGGTAAACTGATAATTATCGATAACTGATTAATCGATAACTAATATATTATCAGTTTATCATATTTGTAAACCAATAACTGATATGCTAAACCAATAATGTTCATAACTGAATCGAACCGACCGATGCCCACCCTTAGTAGATTCTTCCCCTTTCATTGGTAATATCAGCAACCCCAAGAAATAGACAATGAACACAAAATCCTGGCGGTGTGTCCAACCCAAAGAAGTAATGGCAAGTTCATCATGGTGAAGGCGATATGACTTGTTATGCCCATAGCGTTCATAAAGGAATTCAAATGGTATGTATGACTTCTTTAGACAGAATAACTCATCATTTTTCTTGAAACCCATCATTTTCAAGAAACCTCGGGGAGTGCGGTTTTTCGGTACCAATAAACCAGGATTGTCCCATGGGAGCCCAGCGAAGCCTCCTATTTTCTCTAAAAGAGGAGTCATTTCTATGTCACCAAAACGGATGACAGCTCTCTTCTCATCCCAAAACATGGCAGCGGCCTCAATCAATGCATTATTTGGCTGAATGTCCAATAAGGAGGGTAAATTCCCGAGGACCCTTTTCACATGGTTCTTGTCACTAGGTGAGAGGTTTTTCCACCAATCAAGCAGCAAAGGTGGGATGTTTTGAACCATGTCGAACCTGGGACTTTATGCCTCATTTCTGCAAAATAAATAGAGTTAGCCCTTTCCCCCTCCAGATTTGACTATTAATACATTAATTATCAGCATACCGACATGTTTTCTCCAAATAATGCACATATCGTGATGGTGTACATTGGGATAATGGAAATCCCGACTGACTTTGGACAAGGCTTGCCTTAGCGGGTTATCACGCGGACACCGTTCTAACCCATACGAGGTTTGGACATGATGCATGCATAGTTGATATTAGAGTGGGGTTTCTAGAAGAGCCTAGACTGGTACCCTTAAGCGGACAACTTGAGATGGAAAGGCACGGAACCGTTGACTGCACCGCTGATCGACTAGTTTTACCGCAAATAATCCTTTCCATATTTAAAGGGTAATTTTGGAAGAGCGCGGACACTCATCAAGCGCCGCTATGGTATTAATTGGGCACGAGTGGAATATGATGTGGAGCAGGCTTTATGCAAAGATAAATAATACATTGTCAAATATTTGCATGATAAAACATATGGAAGCAATAAGCACAGTATTGAGATGAAACATAAAAGACATAAAAAGAAGGAAAATAAGAAGAAGTTAGTTTGTGTAATATAGGGAAATATGATAAAGTAAGCGAAGGAGTAGGGGTGGAGAGATACATAATGTAGCAGTTTTAAAAGCAACTTGGGGCATATAAGTACGACTAGAGAAAGGGATACGCATGTTATAGCCAATTTGAGCAAGGAAGGGTGGAGATGGGAAGGTATTTGCATATTACTACGAATTCAAATAAAGGGAGAATAGGGGAGGGAATAAAAGGAACATAGGAGCAGGATGTGCATGTGGCAGCAAATAAAAGGAAAAGGAAGCATGTTTATCAAAGAAAACTAATTCATAGAAGCCAAATTTGTTATGGTAAGAGCCCAAATGTCCCCAGTAGAGTCGCCATGCTGCCGCGCCCCTTTTTTCTAGCGAAATCAGGTTTCGACATGGGACAGCTCTTTTAAGGGAGTATTAAAAGAGGAGAGTCACCACCTAACGGTTTTAAGGTGAGTTAGGGCACCTATTTTTGCATATTACTCAGGTTTGACTAGTTTGCATCACCAAAGATCGGGTAAGGGCTCGAAATTACCTCGAAGAGAAGGTATTAGGCACTCTTCGAGGTCCACAATTGTGGGTCCCCGCCGAACTTGAATTATATGAATTAGTCGGATAAACAAAGGTATAGAGAGAAAGAAGTTTGAGAAATTTTATTATTAAAAGACTTTGAGTAAATGGGTACAAGCACTTTATTCGAAATAGAAGGGAAATAAGATGGGGGGAGGGTCCTAAGTTTTTTAGCCTAAAGGATCACCCCGTGCAACATAAATAATACTTCGTAACTCCCTCAAGGTGGGGTGTTACTCATATTATTCAACGGTCACAGACTATCATCTCTTGCTACCTGATTACTATCTTTAAGTTGTTACTTAAAGCGCACTAGTTCAATTATAAGTCGTGCCTTATGCGTGCACTACCCGTCTCATACCTATGGCCCAGGAAGCATTGGAGCTCTATTTTAGGTGGTTCTAGACTTTACCTAGGCTGCTCAGAAAATGTCAAAACTAGGCGACATACAAAACATGTAGGACTTCACATATAGGCAGTTAAAGGCTCAAATTAGCCTCCACAATTAGATAGAAAACACATGCGAAGCAGATTTTCATGTTAGGCAGTTTGAGATTAAAGAGCTTAACTCCCTATAGGCATGATTTCTAGGTGATAGGCATCAAGGCATGCAAGCGATTTCAGGGGCCAGCGAGATTCATAGACAGGATTGCATAGGTTATTACACACTGATTATTGAGAAGGCAAACTCTTCAATTATTAGTCCTATAATTGTTGCGCCTAGGTGATTTATGTAATAGAGGGAGTGGAAAATCAGAATTACTCATACATTTGATAATGGCCTAAATGAGTGATGAACAGTGTTTAAAGGGGCGTCATTACCAGTTATTAAGGTGAGCAGTGGCATCCTATAGGCAGGATATCTAACAATTAACATTTGGGAGTCTGATTTTATTGTTAAACCTTATAGGAAGATTCTCTAAGTGAAATATTCAATACCATAACAAATGAAATGATAAGAGTCCTATAGGCATGATGTCTAGTGGATATGCTGCAGTAATGCGAATTAAAGGGAAGTTCAACGATATTTACTACGGACAGGTTCTCTAACAACATATAGCTACAAATAGATTGAGGCATTTGAGCTCATGCTTTACTAATAAACAAGTAGTGCAGGTGTGTGTGTGTTTTCCTAATATCATGCTTTCTACAGTGTGCATAGAGAATGAATAACATAGAGAAAATGTACCATTCAATCTTATAGGCATGTTATCTACCCATTGCATATTAGTATTAGAATTTACCCAATCCCCTTTTACTAGCACCCCATTGTTTTTATACAAAGGTATTATTACAGACCCAAATTAATAAGTAAAGTAGTAATATTACATGACAATAGACAGGCCTATACCAGGCCCAAATAAAACAACTAAGTACCCAGCCTTACTGGGCCTTCAACACTTCTGACATAACATACCACACTATCACAAGTCTATAGGGGAGTTCAGACCCCTTTCAATGAGTCACAGCACCAAGTGTTGCATCACTTGGAACAACCAACATAAAACACAGTACGTGAAAGGGAAGTAGAGCATTAGGGATGGTTTGGAGGTTGAAAGGAATGACTAGGGCCAAGCCCCTAGTGTGTCAGAGTTCACAAGGGCTTCAATTGGACCCTGAGCAGTACTCACACTAGAGAGGCCAACAATGAATCTAGGTAGCCTTGGCTTTCAGCCGGCTAAGAATAGAATTTAGAATACCAGAATAACAAGTAAAGAGAATGGACAGAAATTCCCAGAATAATCATACACCACAATTGGTCAAGTAGACCAGCAAATTCAGCTAGGTTCACATAGCAAAAGTACCACACAAACAGCCATCATAGGAATCAGGAGAGGAAACACGTTTGTAAACATACATAGGTTGCACTAGTTGACATTTAAGGGTCTAAATTAAGTTAAGTCTGACTTAATGCCATATCAATCAATTTTTGGATATAATGGAGGGATACATATATTGATAATCACAGAAACATAGCAAATGAACCAAGGCATACTGGAAAAACATGTTAACATAGGAGCAAAGTCCTAGTCAATTGAAAAATAGAATGTTTGTCTTTTGGAAAACCAGGATAGCATGAAACAAGTTTAGAACATATTTTAGGGCAGCATTACAAAGCACTCCAATATACACAGGACTTAGTAAAAAATTTATTCAAGTAGAAGGGGGTTTTCATAGAGTTAGGCATTATATAAATACAATAGGCAGAAACAGCATACAACCATAATATTGAAGTCCAAAATTAACATGTTAAGATGTTACACGGTACAGAACCCATCTTAGGAGATAAGAGATCACATAGTGAAAATCATAGTGAAGCATACCATAAACAGTAGACTGTTCAACTAACATATAATGACATTAAAATTAAACACTATCATAGTTGAACCATACACATATAAGTTCAGATATATGTGCAAAGAGAAGGAAAGAAATTGAACATTGTGAGGGATTAAACACTAACCAGTAGAAGAATCAAAAGAGTGTAGCGTGTAATAGCAAAAAAAAACCCAAATCCCCGATGTTTCAGAGTTCACAAGAGCCTCAAGAATGGGCTCCGAGCAGTGCTTGCACTAGAGTAGGTTATTCAATAGATTTAGAGAGTTTGAATGTAACAGTGAGTTAGTGAGTGAGTGAGAAGAGAGTAACGAGAACAGTAGCAAGGATTAGGATTCAAAAAATCTGCCTAAGGGGTTTCATGAGAGGGGTTTATATAGCGACATACTTCATACATAAAATAGGAAACACCGTAAATATTAAACACCAAATAAGGAAACACTATACTAGAATCAATTAGAATCGATTTAAGGGAAAATAATAAATAAAACAAGGGAGTTCGGTAAATTAACAGAGAATATGGGGAAAATCATGCAAATAATACGTAAAATGGAGAATACAACAGAGAATTAGGAAAATATTATAAAAAAATCAATTAGAGTCAGACTTAGGGCAAAATAAAGTAAAAAAAGAGGGAAATACGGTAGATTAAACAGAAATAAGGAAATATTAGTCAAACACAGAAAAGGAAGAGTATTAATCAAGAATCATTAAGGAATAAGGGAAAATTTAAAACCCTAGTTCAAAAAAGAAGCATAGATGGTCGAAGATCTCACTGAATCATACCATATAGAGTGCATATAGATGAAGTATCGTCTAAATCTCAAAGATTGAAGACGGTGGAATCTAGTTTAGGGACTGGTACTTGCAAAAAATGGGCAAATACCATATAACATTATAATCTTGCAAGTAAAAACGAGGTAACGCGTAAAAGGCAAGTAAATCACAAAGGGAGTCCATGACTTACTCGGATTTGGAGAAGATGGGGGAGGCGGCTAGGGTTTCTGAAGGAGGGAGAAGGAGAGATGAGAGGATACAGAGGCGGCAAGCAAGGGGGAATGAGGGTTAGGGTTAGGGGTTAGGTTACTTTAAGGACAGGATTTTAGAAGACTGAGGCGGGTTGATGGGTTATTTGGTTTGGGCTTGGGGTAATTGGGCTAAGGGTTTGGGGTTTGGGCCATTAATTTAGTCCAAAAATTGGCTTGTTTGGGGTCAGCTCTTGAAACCTTTGAAATTAATTAAAAAATAAATTATTAAAACTTCTAATAAATGGTGAAAATAATATTTATGTTGTAAAACTATTTAAATTAATAACTCAACATTATAAAATATATAAAAAAAATGATACTTTGGCATAAATAACATAATAAACGCGATTATTTGTAGAATATAGGCTGTTATTGTAAATTAGATAAATAACTTTAAAATTCTAATGAAATTACGAAAAATAAATATTATTATGGATGCAAATAATAATTTTGGGTAATTAAGTCATCAAAAAATAATTTAAAGGATAATTACTAGATATTTATATAATAAAAATATAATAAAATTAATTTAAAGCTCTAAAATTATGGAAAATTATACAAGAAAAATGCTTGTATAGGTTTGTAAACTAAATGATAATGCAAATATTCTCACTTCGGGAAAAACCAATCCAAGGAAAAAAGAGAGCAACGCGTGATTTCACACTTATTCGTCAAATTCAACCACAATCGAATACAAGCATGGGTTAGTCCAAAGCATAACAAATTTCAAAGGAAATTGTGTTTGTACCTTAGCACTAGTACCGCTTTATGTGTGCCACATTCCAGTGGTTCGACAGTTGTACACCATTCCCTGACTCGAGCTTATATGATCATTTCCTAGTTATACCGGCAACTCTGCACGGACCTTCCTAGTTTGGGCCTAGATTATCGTCGTTTGGGTTATTTATGTGTATCGTAACTTTCCCTAGTACCAAGTCCCCAACTTGTAAATGTGGAAGGTTAGCCCTTCGGTTGTAGTATCTCCCTATTTGCTGCTTTTGGGCCGCTAACTGGGCCAGGGCGGCTTCTTGCCTTTTGTCCGATAAGTCCAAGCTCGTGACCATGACCTCATCATTTGGCGTCATGGTAGCGTACTGGAACCTTAGGCTTGGTTCCCCCACTCCAATCGGGATCAGAACCTCCGCGCCGTAGACTAAAGAGAATAGCGTCGCACCGATTCTTAACTTCAAAGTCGTTCGATATGCCCACAAGACCTCGGGCAGAATTTCGTTCCACTTTCCCTTCGAATTGGTCAATCTCTTCTTCAAGTTTTGGAGTATAGTTTTGTTTGTTGACTCCATTTGTCCGTTCCCACTAGGGGGTAAGGTGTTGACAAGATCTTTTTAATTTTGTGGTCTTCTAGAAACTTACTTACCTTGTCGCCGATGAACTGCTTCCCGTTGTCGTAAGCAATCTCGGTCGGTATCCCGAATCAACATATTATATGATCCCAGATGAAGTTGATGACTTCTTTCTCTCAAACCTTCTCAATACGCTTCGATCCACTTGGAGAAATAATCTGTCATGAGTAGTATGTATTGGGCTTTATCGGGTGCCCATGGAAAGGGACAGACGATGTCCACCCCCATTTCATAAACCTCCATGGTGATAGGACCGGGTGAAGCATTTCCACTGGTTGATGAATCATCAGAGCGTGCCTTTGGGATTCGTTACATTTTTGAACGAAGTCTTTCACATCCTTCTCCATCTCATTCCAATAATTACCATTTTTTAACAGTTTTCGAACTAGGGATTCCGCTCCTAAATGGTTTTCACAAGTGCCCTTGTGTACTTCTCTCATGGCGTAGTCAGTCTCCCCCGGACCCAAGCACCCAGCCAGTGGCCCAAAAAAGATCTTCTATATAATTTTCCCTCGATCAAGCTGTACCTGACAACCTTATATGTAGGGCCCTTGATTCCTTTGGATCCGATGGCTATTTCCCATTCTCAAGATAGTATATTTATTTGTTCCTCTAGTACCAAGTCAAGCTTGTCGAGTTCATCTCGGTGTGGCCTTCTTCTACCATCGAGTTCTTCAATTGTACTAGTGCTCTGGAGTCTAATTCGTCGGATTCGACTGACGACCCTAAATTGGCCAATGCATCAGCCTCGTTAGTTTTGATCCTGAGGTACGTGTTGTAGAATTCATTCCTTGAATCAGTGTAACGTCACCTACAACTTATCCAAGTATCTCCGCATTCGTTCCTCATTTACTTCAAATGTCCTATTGACTTGGTTGACGACAAGGAGCAAGCCACATTTGTCCTTGATCACCTCAGCCCCCAAGATATTAGCTAGCTCTAGAACTGCAATCATAGCCTCATATGGGGTGACATTGAAAGTACGATTTTAATTTCCTAGATGTGTTTAATAAGGCAATCATTAATTTTTCTAAGTGTGGATACCTTGTCTCGGCATCGCTTAGGGTTCTACTAACATAATAAATAGGAAATTTCGTACCGTCTTCTTCCCGGACTAGGACATCACTAACCGCCACCTCGAAAACTGCCAAGTAGAGGTATTGCTCTTCGTCCGTCTTTGGAGTGTGCAGCAAGGGAGGGCTCGATAGATATCTCATGAGTTCTTCTAAATCTCATTGGCACTCCGGGGTCCAGCAGAGGTCGTTCTTCTTTTTTAATATTCAGAAAAATCGGTGGCTTTTGTTTGACGACCTCGAAATAAACCGGCCCAATGCAGTTATCCGCCCGGTCAGTCTTTGTACTACCTTGACGTTGTCACCTATGGTGATATCTTCTACATCTTTTATTTTGTCTGGGTTGATCTCTATTCCCCGGTTGGATACCATGAACCCGAGGAACTTGCCCGAGCTGACCCCGAGAGCACACTTCTCCATGGTTAGATTTATGTTGCATTTCCACAGTATGTCGAAGGGTTCATGTAAATGTTTCAAATGGTCCTCTGCCCACGGGAACTTAACCAACATATCGTCAATATAAACCTCAATTGATTCCCTATTTGTTCTTTGAACATCCTGTTAACTAGGCATTTATACGTGGCACCGGCGTTCTTTAGCCCAAATGACATCACGTTATAACATTAGGTGCCGAATTTGGTTAAGAAAGAAGTCTTTTCTTGATTGACCGGGTCCATCTGAATTTGGTTGTACCCGGAATAGGCGTCGAATAAAACTCAATATCTCATGTCGGTCCATCGCATCGATTATTTGATAGATGTTAGGCAAAGGGAATGATTCTTTCGGACACGCCTTGTTTAGATCTGTATAATTTACACACATTCTAAGTTTGTTTCCTTTTTTAGGTACGACTATTATGTTACCTAACCAATCTGGGTACTTAACTTCCCGGATAGAACCTATTTTCAAAAATTTAGACACCTCGTCTTTGATGAACGCATGTTTGATCTCGGACTGCGGCCTTCTCTTTTGTTTGACCGGGTGGAACTTTGGATCCAGGCTCAAATTGTGAGTTATCACTTTCGGTGGGGTCCTTGTCATAGCTAAGTAGGACCAGGAGAAACAATCGGCATTAGCTTTAAGAAAATCAATAAGTTTTTTTTCCTAAGCTCGAGAGTTAGTCCTGTACCCAGGCATACCTTTCGATTTGGTAGGTGCTCGATCAGTATAACATACTCCAATTCCTCGATTGTCGATTTAGTGATGTCAGTGTCATCTGGTGCTTTAAAAGATCTCGGGACGTTGTAATCATCCTCTTCGTCTGCTATGTGCCCCTCTTATTTTTCTCGCCCGATTGAGGTTGGGATCATTGATTTCTAATTGGTTTTCTGTTCTTCGGCCAGTCCCCTGCTTTTTGATCTCGAAATCGCGGACTCCAGGATTACTTCATCGAAAGAGAACATCTCATTAGCGGCCAGTTGTTCCCTGTAGACTGTTTTGATTCCTCATGGAGTGGGAAATTTCAACACCTGATGTAACGTTGCAGGAACCTCCCTCATACTGTGAACCCGTGGCCTTCCAAACAAAGCATGTACATCATATCCCCCTCAATCACGTAGAACTTTATTTCCCGGGAGGTCTTGGCAGTGTTTACCGGTAAAGTTATTTCACCCTACATCGTCTCGCATGTCATGTTGAATCTATTTAACACCCGGACTGTTGTACGATTTGGTCCAATAATCCCAGTTGTTTTACGACCCTCCATCGGATGATGTTGGTCGTACTACTTGGATCAATCAACCCACGTTTAACTAGAGATTTATTGATAAGCACGAATATTATTAGCGCATCATTTTAAGTCTGGATGATGCCCTCGGCATCTTGTCGCTGAACGAGATGGCCCATTTCGGGACGCAACCTCGGGTGCGTTTTTCCCTTGTGATAGAAACTTTGGTGCATTTTATCATTGGCCCATGGGGAACATCCAATCCCCCAATGATCATGTTGATCACGTGTGGGGTCTCCTCTTTTTCAACCTATTTGCTGGTGTCTCTGTTTTGAAATGATTTTTGCCCATTCGCTTAGGAATTCTTGAAGGTGCCCATTGTCGAATAATCGAGCTACTTCTTCCCTCAGCTGTCGACAATCTTTGGTCCTATGACCATGAGTGCTGTGGTACTTACACTCCAAGCTATTATCCCTCTGTGTGGGGTCGGACTAAAGTGGTCTAGGCCATTTGGTCTCTTTGATGTGATCTATGGACGACACTATACTTGCAGCATCCACGCTGAATTTATCTCCAGTAGTCTTGGTACTTCCCTACCCCCAAGCGACCTGTCAAAATCATTTTTACTCATCAGACCTCGGTTCCACGTACCTTGATCATTTCTCCTGTCGTTCCTAATTGGGTGGCGACCAAATCCATTTCCCTTTTGGTCCTAGCCGTACAGCTAATACTGATCTTTGACTGGACTTGGCTCCTGGTCGATATTACTCTTAGATCTGTCATTCGCTCTATTGGGGTAAACAGACCCTGAGGGGGCCCTCAGTTGGTTGCCCTCGACTCTGATCGTCGGTTGATACATTTTATGGACGTCGGCCCAAGTAGCCGCCGGATACTCCACTAAGTTTTGCTTCAATTGTTGAGAAGAAACGAAACTTCGGGGGTTAATCCCTTGAGTAAGCGGCTGAACGGCCCAATCTTCCATGACCGGGAGCAGGTCTATTCGGTTCATCTGGAACCTTGACACGAACTCCCTAAGCATCTCGTTATCTCTCTGCTTGACTTTGAAAAGGTCAGATTTTCTCGTCTCGTCCTTGATGGCGCCGGCATGGGCCTTTACGAAAGCATCCACAAGCATAGAAATTGAATCAATAGAATTCAGAGGCAAGTTGTGATACCATAGCATCGCTCCATTGGACAAGGTTTCTCCAAATATCTTCAACAATATCGATTCCATCTCGCCATCTTCCAGGTCATTCCCCTTGATTGCGCATGTATAGGAAGTTACGTGCTCGTTTGGATATGTGGTCCCATTATACTCGGAATGTCGGGCATTCAGAATATCTTCGAGATTGACTTCAGCGTCTCGCTCAGGGGGAAAAGCTTCTGAATAAATTTTTGGAATCCAGCCCCTTCAACTCGGAGGCGCTTCCAGGATCTGATCGATCCTGGCACTATAAGTTTCCACTTTTTTGTCGTTGGCCTCTATGTTTTTCTCACCAGACTCCACCCGCTTTGTAAGTGCTTCGAGCATCTTCATCACCTTGAAGTTTATCCAGGCCCGATTGCATCCGGTTTCGCAGTAATTTATTCATCCCTTTGATGTTTTCCCTGACCCGCTAGGGCTTGATCCTATTAGGGACGTGACTTTGGGTCTGCAACTATACTATTTTCGCTTGCTGAGCTTGCTACATTTCGAAAATCAACCGCAAGATAACTCATCACCTTCCCCTTCGGGAGCTTCTCGAGCCGATGGCAACCTGCGAGTTAGCATTGATCGGGTCACCGATTGGGACACCATTGCGATCAACAGGGGGCACATGATTGCTAGGTACCATGTTATTATTTTTACCATGATGGCCTGACTCAGCGTCAACGTTCAAGTAAGCAGACTGAGAATTTAACATTCTTAGATTAACCTGAAATCAAACTACAAAGAACAAGTGTAAAATAGGGTGTGTTATGGAGATTTGTATTAAATTACCACAATTATCCTTTGTCCAATGGTGGGCATCAAACTGTTTACGTGATTAAAGGATACGTGATTTAATTTAACACGAATAATCTAAAAACATCAAATGATCAAATTAAAGATAGATAAAGTGATCAAACCAAACATGATGGAACAATTAAGCCTGGCTTTGAATTGAACAATTTTAAAACTGGCTCTGAGTGAGCCCTCGATATGAGCTCGATTGTAACTAAAGAAAAGGGGAACTGAAGAACACTTTGAACAACATCTAGGAGAGAAAAAACTGAACTTTATTTCTTTTATATGCGTGTCAACAATGGTTTAAAATGTAGAAGTTCTTCCTTTATATAGTAGGAGAATTTCAATTCTAGTACAAGCCTAAATAAGGTTTTTAAAAAATAACGGTTAATGTCAATCTGCAGTTGATATCGGACGGTATTCCGTCCTAATATCCGGTTAAGGGCGGATATTACGGCCCCTTGCTCATCGTGCTTAACCGTTTCTCTCTTTCCTTAGTTTCGGAACTTCTCTATGCCCGGATCCGATGTTCAGTCGTCCCAGATCCCGGATGCATATTCTATCTTCTTTGGTCTCAGAAACGAGGAACCGTTCAGCCTTACTCGAGGTTGCTTAGATCTTGTTTCTTTATCGGGATACCAGGGGTAACAATCCCCAATTTTACCCGTACAAAAGCTTATTATCTACATAACAACTCTGTTTCTTGGAAACAAAGCCCAACCATAAGTTTATTTTTAGGAGAAAAAAAAATCATCGGACACAGACAAATTAGCTCTTGAAAATGGTATTCAAAACACACGGTATTTCAAAAACAAATGAAAAGGAAACAAAAAATTATTATAAATAGAATTCTATTTATGGTGAATGTCTATAATTTAGAGAGGCCTTAGGGATTTTACTTGGTGGCTAAGTCACTCTTTCCCTATAAATAAAGGTGTCCTCTTCCATTGTAAATCATCCCAAAATTCAATAAGAATTTCCCTTCTCTCTTTCTCTGCAATATTGTTCTTGTTCTTTTATTGTTTCATAACACGTTATCAGCACGAGACTCTAACCAATTGAGTAGAAGCTTTGAGATTAAGCATAATGATTGTCAATTATTCCATGAACTTCTTTCATGATTAAATTCGGGATTTAAGGTAAGTATTTTACTTTATTTTTTGTTTTAAATTCTTGAAATTCTATAATTTGATTTTAAATGCAAGCAAAGACAATAAACTTTGATTATAACTCTTATAGAGTTTGCAAGAAATTATAACCACCCGAAGTGGTAAAATTTCTATGTCTGGCCATGATCAAATTCATGTATGATTGTGGGCAAAGAAGTGGAAACTCGTCCCATTGAATTTGCTTCATTCTCATTCCCCTTAAGAGAATTTGATAGCAATATGTGACAAGTCTGAAAGAAGACAACATTATTACCGTGAAGGTATCAATGAATGTGGACGTGGCAATAGACGAAATTATAATCGTCATATTTATGATAATGAGAATAATAAGAATTCTCAAAATAATCTTTCACTCTTTGAAAGTAGTATTTGTCATCGATTTGATATGAGATTTTGTAAAGCACATATAGATGATTACGGTTCATTCATGATGAGAATGAGACAACATCTGATTTATGAATACATATTCATTCTTGGAAGAATATGAATATGCTAGTGGTAGTGAATATACCACACTCACCTTTAAAAGGAGGTTTGAGATGATATAAGAAAATAATGTCATTATTATGGCATGAATGATCGTTGATCATGTACCTATTGTACGCCAAAATATTTTGGAGGTGATTAACACTGACTCTTTCGCCTTCAGTAGTTACTGATCGGTTAGGGAATTGGGACCATCATTAGTTTGTGAGTTCAATTACTGACTTAAGATTGCCTTCTTGACTACTACTGACTTCCGGTGAGGAATTGGATGTCTTCTTAATTAGTTTATTTTGAGAAATTAAATTTTCTTTCTTGTTTCACTTCTGTTCCCAACCCCAACAAACAGTTTGTGCGTACAGGTTATTCTCTTTAATTTTTAACTGCTAAAATTAAGAATTGCTTGATTTGGGATAAAAACTTAGTGCGGGTAAGTGTAATTCTGTTCTCTAAGTTAGTTGAACCGTACGTATTGCATTATCAAAAAAACAATTACTATATAAGAGTTTGGACATTTACACTTTATATTTGTGGCTCACGCTACACGGTTGTTTTTATGATTATAGGGTGGAATGTTGATGGCTTTCACTGGTTAATCTGTCAAGTTTGTTGGTATAACATTTCAGAGCATGAAGTCAAAACATTTAGTTATATACTTTTAATTAAGTTATGCAAAACAAAGTCAAATACCAAAACAAATAACTATGTTGACAGCTCATCAGTAGCGTACCTCCAACATCTCTGTATCCTTGTCTGTCTCCATTTAGACACTTCCCTGGCGATTCCCACGCCATTTTAGCAGATGGAGATGGCTGCCGGAACACCTTCCCCGCCACCGGAGACATTACCCACATCTTTGTGCGTACAGGTTATTCTTTGTGACTTAATTTGTGTTTTGGGCAATTAGTGTAAGTTAAACTTTACAAGGGAAGCATCAGTTACTTTAAATTTAAGACAAATAATTGTTCAACTGTAAAAGTTGATTTTCTTATATCAATATCCTTTACATTATAACTTTGGCATACACTAATTGCATTGATTATATGGGAAGCAGATATGATATCTCACAACGAAAACTTGGATCAAAGTTCAATTGTAAAAATATTTCTTTAACTGATTCATGTACGACACATACAATATTTAAAGAGAAAAAGAATTTCTCTCATTTAAGTATGTGTAAGGCAGATGTTACTATAATTTCTGGTAGTAGTAAACTAATTGAAGACTCTGGAAAGCTACTATAACTCTGCCTAAGGGAATACTACTTATCATAGAGAATGAAATGTTCTCCTCCAAGTCCAAGAAGAAGTGAGGAACTTGTTGAGTTTTAAAGATATCCGCCGAAATGGATATCATATTGAGACTGTGATGACCCAAAAGGTCATCCTAAGTAAATCTAGCTAAATCGGTATTCCGAGGCCCCGAAAGCCTCCGTTAATCTCACCTCGATATGCGTGCGCATCCCGAGCGTGTTGCCGGGATGCTTTTATGTGAAAACTTGATGAAAATGGAATTTTTATGATAATTGAGTGCATAAAGTTGACTTTGGTCAATATTATTGGTAAACGGACCCGGACCCGTGATCTGACGGTCCCGGAGGGTCCGTAGGAAAATATGAGACTTGGGCGTATGCCCGAAATCGAATTCC
>ML248417.1:479-10551 GCA_005239495.1 Nicotiana undulata | reverse complement strand
GGTACTCGGTTGGGTAAGGTACCGGGTGCCCGTCACGGCCCATCGGTTTGGGTCGTGACAATTTAGACGTCGCATTTTGATGATTCTTGTTCGAGTGAGTTTGCGAGTGAATGGGTGTTCGGAATTTGTAAATTTATCCGTTTCCGTGACGTGGGCCCGGGGAACCTTTTGGGCAAATTTCCTAATTTCGCGTATTAGCTTCGAACTTATTAGCTATTTTGATTCTTTAAAGTGATATTTACATTATGCAATCGAATTGATTAGATTTGGGCCAATCGGAGCCGGATACTCGTGGCAAGAGCGTGGTATTGAGTTGATTAGCACAGTCGAGGTAAGTGGCTTGCCTAACTCTGTGTTGGGGACCTGCCCCTTTGGTTGTTTTGATATTGTTTTGTTATATGGGCGCCGTGAACGTGAGGTGACGAGTGTGTACACGGGCTATAGTTGCTAAAACTCCATTTTTTTCTTTCAAAAGGTAAATCATTCATCCTTAATTCCTTGTTTCCTGTACTAACTGCGTAGTGTAGCTTAGGAATTAGCATGCCTACCTATCTTAATTGAGTTACTCCTATTTGTTACTATTTGTACAAGGTTTAGGTAGTTTTATCCGTATTTGCCTGTGATTTCTTCCTGAATTGTTCAATTAAACTGTATTCCGATATTCATTGCATTGCATATTTAAATTGGGACTACGGACTAGATTCCGGGAGCTTTCCCCCTGTACTGCATAGCATATTTAAATTGGGACTACTGACTAGATTTAAGGAGCTTTCCCCCTGTACTGTATAGCATATTTAAATTGGGACTACGGACGAGATTCCGGGAGCTTTCCCCCTGTACTGCATTGCAATTTGCTATTGTGATATATGCTTGTATTGGCGAAAAATATACTCGCCATGTGGGTCTATTAAATGGCAACACTTGTCAGCAAAGCTTGGAGAAAAAGTGAAGAATGACATATGAAGATGATATGCTAAACACCCTCGGGACCGAACATACTTGTACCGTGCCTATTAGCCTCAGAATTGTCATCATAAATAGCTCGAAACAGGTGCGGGAGAATATCTCATAATTACAAATGAGGAAGGAATAAATTAATCCCGGATTATATGGGATTTATCATCATTACTCCATCAGTTACAAATCAATTATGTAACTTGTAATAAATGATTGTAACGGCCAGAACAAGGCAATTAATTGCAAGATTGACTCAACAGGCACGAGATTGACTCAACAGCCACGGGATTGACTCATCAGCCACGAGATTGACTCATCAGCCACGAGATTGACTCATCAGTTATGGAATTAACTCATCAGTTACGAATTCCAGCATTAACACAGCTGTTACAAGTCTTCCAAAAGTAATGGATGGGTTGAGTAGATGCTCATAATGGACCCATTATTCAAGGAGAATGGTTACTTAAATTTATCCCTATAAATAGACATAATTTTATCACAATCAAGATCAAACTTTCTTCTCTACAATTCTATACATTGTAATTCATATCATTTTGCTTCCAAGTTAGCCACAGTTTGGCCCTTCAAGCTCCGTTCGGCCCAACATCCTGTCAAGGATTACGTCAATAAGAATTATTTATTTTCCACTTCTCTATCACGTTGTATTACCAAAAAATTATATCTTTCGGATTGAATCAGTTGCTTGTGGCCCGTCACATAAAATTATTGCTTTGACCTTGAAAGCTATTTTTTGGGTTAAACAATGATGTGCTGAGCCGAGGGCTCCCTTTTACTATTTCTTTCATCCTACCATTTCTACAGCTTTGCCTTAGATTATTACATCTCTCTGCTTAGATTTTTAAACTGTTTTACTATAAACATCCAGTAGAGCCTTAACCTGACCTCGTCACTACTTGACTGGGGTTAGGCTTGGCACTTACTGGGTACCAATTGTGGAGTACTCATGCCCTTTCCTGTGCATGTTTTCCATGTGCAGATCCAGGTACCATCACCCAGTATCGTGGCTAGGAGTTGATCTAGCAGCTGCCAGGAGACCGCGAGGTAATTCTGCCGCATCTGCAGAATCCCACGAGTCCCCTTCTACTCTAGTTTAGGATTAGTTGACTTATGTATTTTCCACTATTTCATTGTATAGAGCTACACTTAGTACAGAGCTTGTGACTGTAGTCACATTCCGGGTTTTGGGAAGTGAAGTTGTATATGCCGAGCGGCTGAGTTATATGTTTCTTCTTATTTTCTATTTAAATTATTATATTGCTTTTATTTTTCCGCAAGTTTTAGGCTTACCTAGTTGTAGAGACTAGGTGCCATCACGAGACCGTTCGGAGGGTAATTCGGGTCGTGACACTGAGTCCCCAACCTAAGGATGAAAAATAAAAAAGGAAGCGTACCTCTACGGTTGAGACTCAGGAAAAGCCTACAACAAAAGAAGTTCCAACTAGACCAACCACAATGGTCCTTGACAAAGATGGAACCGATGATGACGAGATGATTTCTCTTCAAAGAAGGAAAAGATCTCCTCTAGCTCAACCAAATCCTCAACTGGAAGATTCGAGTGCTCTTCACGTAAATGTAAATAGTTAAAAACGTTGAGTCTCGTTTCCAGGCTCCCATTATTCCTTATGGTCTGGGGATTTCTACCACTGATGTTCCTCCTTCTTCCTCGTAGTATGATTTACATTGCTGATTCATTAAAACCCTTGCTAGAAAAAACCCAATTGGGACAAAAATTAGACGAAGGAAGAAAGAGTGCAGCACATACTTTCAGTATCAACAAGGATCTTCAGCATTAATACCTTTTGAGGCGAGTCACGTTCCAATTACTTGGAAATTTAACTCTATCTTGATTTTCCAACTGATACGAACCTTTTTACCAGTTATAGTTGAAACTCGGTAAGGTCTTTCCCACATTGGTCCTAGCATCCTGGAATTAACCTCTCAGGTAGTTTGAGTTACTTTCGTCTTAACCAAATCTCCGATTTTTAAATATCGAAGATTTCTCTGTGATTGTAATATCTTTCCTTCGTTTGTTTTTGTGCCACCATCCTCACATATGCCAGATTTCGATGCTTTTCACGCAAATCCAGCTTAATCAGCATTGCTTTTACCTCCTTGTTTGTCCAAGAATACCTTATGCTCGGTTCTCCAATCTCTACCAGGATCAAAGTTTCTGCATAGTACACAAGTAAAAATGGTATTTCTCCCGTGGCCGACTTCACCATTGTTTGGTATGCCCATAACACCGGTAGCTCTTATGGCCAATTACCTTTTGCATCCTCTAATATTTTTTGAGGTTTTGGATTATAACTTTGTTAGTGGACTTCGCTTGTCCATTAGCACTTGGACGATATGGAGAGCATGTGATCCTTTTGGTCTTCAATCCTTCCAAAACCTTTGTGACTTTGGAACCTATAAATTGTGGCCCATTGTCATAAGAAATTTCTTGTGGTATCCCAAATCGAGTAATGTGATCCCATATGAATCAATCACTACTAGCTCTCCAAGCTTTTTCTAAACACATGCTTCAACCCATTTAGTAAAATAATCAATTAAAAACAAAAGAAACTTTACCAGCCTAGGTCCTTGAGGTAAGGGACCAACTATATCTTCCTCATTTCATGAATGGCAACAGTGATACTACTGAATGCAAAAGCTCTGCCGATTGATGAACTAATTGCGCATGACGTTGATACTTGTCACATTTTTGTACAAATTCCTTCGCGTCTTATTTCATTCAAGGCCAATAGTAGTCAACCCTTATCAATTTGAGAACTAACGAGTCCGCACCGAGATGATATACACACACCCCTTCATGAACTTCTCTCATCACCTAATCAGCCTGTGATGTCCCTAAACATCGAGCCTATGAAACTTGAAACTACCTTTGGTATAATTGACCATCAACAAAGTATAGCGAACAACTTTAGTTCGTAGTTCCCAGGAAGCTTTAGGATCTTCAGGCAATTTTCCATGCCTTAAATACTCTGTATTTATCCAATACCAAACCAGGTTGGTTGAATTAACTTCACAATATCCGTCCACGTCCAAAATCGAATGTGACAGTTGAACGACTACACCAGAGTCAGCTCCTTCCACTTCTGTGGATGACCCTAAATTGGCCAATGCGCGTGCCTCCTCGTTCTCTTCCCTTGGGATATGAATTATCGAAACATTTCAGGAACCGGGAAAGTAACACTTGAATTTTATTCAAGTACTGCTGCATGCGCTCCTCTTTGGTATCAAAGATCCCATATAATTGATTTACTATCACCTGGGAGTTGCATTTTATTTCAATTACTTCGGAACCCAGTCCAGGGCTAACTCTAGTCCTGCAATCAAAGGCTCATACTCGACCTTATTGTTAGTCAAAGGTACATTTTTATATTCATGTCTTAGGGTCTCTCCCAAAGGAGTGACCAATACTATCCCAAGATCGGACCATTTTACGTCGGAGCCTCCGTCCGTAAACAAGGTCCATACACCAAAGACAATTGTCGACACCAGAACTACTTCTTTAACAGTTAAAGACATCATTCCCAGAGTAGAGTCAGCCACGAAGTCGGCCAAAACTTGTGACTTGATCGCTGTCCAAGGTATATATTTTATATCAAATTCACTAATTTATAGCTCATTTAGCCAACTGTCCTAACAATTCAAGTTTATGAAGGACGTTTCTCAAAGGAAAAAATCGTCATAACAACTATTGGGTGGCATTGAAAATAAGGTTTAAGCTCTCGGAAGGCAACTACAAGAGCTATACCCAAGCTTTCCAGGTGCGGATAACGCATCTCCACCCCGACAAAATTTTACTAACATAATGAATAGACAATTGCGTACCTTCTTCCTCCCGAACCAAGACCGCACTCACCGCAACTTCTGAAAATGCTAATAAAATAGCATTTGCTCACCTTCTTTCGGCTTGAACATTAACGGAGATTGGACAAGTACCTTTTTGGGTCTTTCAATGCTTGCTGACATTCAGAGTCCATATGAAAATATTCTTTTTTTAAAAGTGAAATTAAATGATGGCATTTCTCCGAAGACATTGATATAAATCTACTAAGGGCTGCCAACCTAACGGTCAACCTTTGCACTTCATTTACACTTGTCAATTGATTAGGGATATCCTCGATGGCCTTTATCCTGTCGGTATTTACTTCGATTCCTCTCTGGGAAACCAAGAAACTTTTCGGACGCAACTCCAAAAGCATATTTTTCCGGATTAAGCTTCATGTTGTATTTCCTCAAAATGTCGAATGTCTCTTGTAGATGAGTCAAATTACTTTCTGCATTAAGAGACTTAACCAATATATCATCAATATAAATTTCCATAGTTTTACCAAATTGTTGTTCGAACATTTTATTAACGAGCCTTTGATAAGTGGCTACGACACTCTTAAGCTCGAAAGGTATCACATTGCTAATTGAACCTATATTTAATAACTGAGTTACCTCCTCTTTAACGAACATGTTACCCTCGGCTATTGGCCGTTTGTTTTGCTTCCCCGGCGAAAAATTGGGGTCCAAACCTAACTTATGGACAATCACATCTAGTGGGATCCCTATCATATATGAATGAGATCATGCAAATAATCAAAGTTATGTATTAAAAAATCAATAATTTTAAGCTCGAGTTCGGGATTTATTCCTAGGTAAACCTTTTTATCCGGGAACTTTGCGAACAAAGCGATTTGTTCAAGTTCCTCTACGGTCGACTTTGTAGCATCGTCTTCCTCCGTTACCTGGAAACATCTCGGCACCTGATAGAAATTCAATGACTCCCCTTCCACATCACCTTCAACTGAAATAGAAGATCAAAATCTTACCAGATCATCTCCTCACTCCCCTCAACCTCAACCTCTCCTCAATCTTCTCTGAAAACCTCTCAAACTTCACTAATTTCAGATCAAAAAATCTGAAACCCTAAAAACTCTCCACTGGATAAAATCAAGCAAACTAATGGCTCAAACCTAAATGAGTCAGTTGCTCTTGACAAGAGCAATTGATTCATGTGGGTTTGACTCATTTTCAAACTCGCCGGAGTCCGGCCGAAATCCGGTGACCTCAACATTTTCCGACCAAACTGGTACTCCCTAAACTTTACTTTTCTATTTGTTTAAGCATGTTTTGAAACTCTTTGCTTCAGATCAGTTTCCTTTTTTTAAGTTTAGTTGACTGACTGAATTTAAAATTTAGGTTTCCATCTCTATTTTTCTTTGTTTTATTTTCCATGATTCCTGACTTTATTAGTTTATTAATTAGGAATTATTAACCTAAATCTTCTCCGTTTTAGTTCTCTGTTTTATAGTTCAAAATGGATACCTAGGTTAAGTTCTGGGAACTGTTAAATGGATTTCTCCGATCTTTTGTTTAAATTCCAGTTGTTGTTGATTCTGAATCAATAGTTTTGCATGTTTAGCTTTTCTTTTAACTTGTTTCTTGTTGTTTAATCTCAACTGTTAATTTTGCATGTTTAGCCTAGGGTTTCATTTTATTCTTGTGTTTCCTGTTTTTAGTTCATAATAGGTATTAATAAATCTCCATCATGGTAATCATACATGTTTTAGGTTCATTTAAAATTAATAACCTAGGTTTAATTCCTAATTGTTATTCATTGATTCTGTATTTTTAATTTAGGGTTGCATATCTATTTTCTTTGGTTTTATCGGTTGCTTGTTTAATTCTTGATTTATATTGAAACCAAGTTGTTAGCTTAAGCTTTCCCTGCCTTATCCTTTCTCTGCTTTATGTGCAAAAAAAAAAAATACCTACCTAAGTTTTATTTTCGATTCATATTAGCCAACCGATTATAACTATGGTAATCATGCATGATTAGGGATTATTTGTGTAGGTTTAATTCTGATTTGTTAATGATCCTTAAAACTGAATTCTGATTTTTTGTACGTGATTAGCTAACTTAGGCTCGTGTTCTTGTGCACTGCCTTAAAATAGATAATTGACTTCTAATTTAGGATAATTGATTAAGTATACTTGATTAACTAATTACACATGTTAGGATCACTTGAATTAGTTTGGTCTAAGTCCTGAAAATAGCTCATTTAGGTTCAATTGCTAACTTTGTTTAGGTTTGTTTCAATTCACTTCTGAAGAAGTTTAGCTTTCAGCTTTTTCATTAGTGTTAACTATTAAGTTTAATTGTTTAATCAGATCAAATTAGTCGACTTAATAATTAACTTAGCCCTGAACAATAAGGGATAATTATAGGGGTGTCTTAGGGTATTTTAGAAATTCTAGGTGAAGAATCTTGGCTGCAAAAGCTCAAGAAACTTCTAGAATGAAGATAAATATCAAAATAAAATAAGAAAGATATTAAATCAGAATTTCTGGGTGAAAACAGTAAATTTCAAAAATAAAAACGGCTGTAAAAATAGAAGAAGTTTCTAGAAATGGTACAACTGTCCTAGCTGTTACAAAAGATGCTGAAAATAGGACAAGGAGGACAGCTGTACTGTACTATTTTCATATTTAAAGATAAGAAATATTCCTAAAATATGCTCACCTTAGGTACCCTATATATAGACTACTCTATTCTGAAAAATTACACACACACATTAGAGAGATACCCATTCTGAAAATTTACAAGAACATATACACATTAGTCACTCTCATATAGATACGCTAGTCTGAAAATACAGAGATTCTGAAAAAATAATCTTTTGAAATACACATTTATGTTCTTTCCTACTAATTTCCAAGTCAAAAATTCCTTAAAAACTCTTCCTATTATGGCAAGAAAATCTGGTTTTAATATATGGTTTAGTTCTGGTTTTTGCTGAGGTTTTCTGGGATTAGAACTGGTTATTTTGAGTTGGTTTTTTTCTGGATTATTTTCTAGGTTGTTGCTGTGGTCTTTTGTTGTTGGATAAGCTCCAT
The DNA here is from genome assembly GCA_005239495.1 of Nicotiana undulata. NCBI lineage: Eukaryota > Viridiplantae > Streptophyta > Magnoliopsida > Solanales > Solanaceae > Nicotiana > Nicotiana undulata. Next base: position 2,679 of record ML248417.1, on the reverse strand, counting down.
TTCCCTTCTACTTTGACCTTTATTTGGTCTATTTTAATGCTATTTTTATCACTTTAGGTGTGTAATCACACCTTACATTGAATGAATCTTCTTGTTTAAATATGGTCTTAATATTTGTATCTTTATGCTTAATTTCAGATTTAGTGAATAGATTAGTTGATTCATGCTTGTTAGATCTGAGTTTTAAATATCTTTTTAGTTAGCATAAATATGATTATTTGGGGCTAGGTTTTGTTTACGATAAGTTTGAACTTGAATCCTTGTGATAATCGTTTAAATCTGAGGTCTACTGCTGCCTTTAGGCTTGATTGTCCCCCTGGTAGCTGAAGCTTTCCTGTTTAATCCCCAAAATTAGCATGTTTAGATTAGTTGTTGCCTAAAAGTCAGGATAAGAAATTAACCTTCTATGTATTCAAAATCTTTGTCCCAAAATGATTTGCAGATTCATTTGGCCCAGCCGGATACTCAGACTCCAAGTAGTCACTTTAAACGATACCAAAGATATTGATCATGACATTTAAGATTACTATGGCTTTGTGATGTAAAATTCAGAAATCTCATTGTATAAGTTTAACCTCTCTTCTTCTTTATTTTTGTTTGAAATTCTGTAAATAATGATTAATGTTTAAAGCACGATGAGTATACTAAAATATGTAATAACATTTATGTTTCTGCTTTTAGATCATTTGTAAAAAATCTCTTTGTCATGGACCCTGTAAAAATAGGATAGAACCCTGGGCTGGCGGGTACAAAATGTTGAACTCTAAAGAGGTTTGAAACACAGACTTTACTGGGACTGCTATTAGTGGCCCAGACTTTAAAGGCCTCTAACGTTATATGGCCTTTGTAAATTTATTTGAAATCCAACCCCATGATATATGCCATGAATCATAGGTGTTATTATTAAGTTCAAATGCCATAATCTTCCATGCAATGTTTCTTGTATGAACCAATTTAAGCTGGACAGCCTTTATCTTTCTCTTTCGAAATGACTAAAAATAGGACTGGCCCAGTACTCAAGCACGAAATTGGGGCAGATTTCAATATGGCCCTGATCCTGATTTTTAGGCTAACAAACTTAGTTTTAGAAGACTGTAACGACCCAGTCCGTCGTTACGCAGTATACACATCTATTCTTTTATTTATGTCTTGTAGTAGCTCGGTTAGACTGTTCATGAAGTGTTGGAGTTGGTTGGATCGGGTTCGGAGTGAAAATAGAGGGGATTTAGACACTTAGTCGCTAACAAGAGCTTTAGAGTTGGAAAAGTCAATTCGGAGTTGACTTATTGGTAAACGACCTCGGAATGCGGATTTTATGGTTCGGATAACTTCGTTATGTGATTTAGGACTTAGGAGTGTGTTCAGAATATTTTTAGGGTGTCCAGTGTGGAATTAGGCTTGAATTGGCGAAGTTAGTATTTTGGCGAATTCCGGTTGATAGGCGCGATTTTTATCCGAGGATCAGAATGGGATTCCGAGAGTTGTTGTAGCTTCGTTAGGTCATTTTGGACTTGTCCGCAAAATTTCAGGTCATTCGGAGATGGTTTGGTTGGGTTTTTGATCAAATGCGTGTTTCGGGAGTTTTTGGAAATCATAGGCTTGAATTGGATGAGAATTTATGGTTTTGATGTTGTTTTTGGTGTTTTAATGGCTCGACAAAGTCTGAATAACCATGTTTGATATGTTGGTGTGTTTGGTTGGGGTCCCGAGGGGCTCGGGTTTGATTTCGGGCGTTAAACGGAGAAGTTGGAACTTGAAATGCAGCTGAAGTTGTTGTTGCTGGTGCAATCGCACATGCGATGCTTGGGCCGCAGGTGCGGATATTGCAGGCGCGGAAAACATGGCGCAGGTGCGAGGTTTGGTCGCTGGGGCAGAAGGAAGATCGCACCTGCGAGGTCGCAGGTGCGGGAGATGGGGTCGCAAGCGCGGGCTCTTGGTGTTAAGTGAAGGACCGCTGGTGCGGTCAATATGTCGCCCCTAAGGGCCCGCTGTTGCGATAATGAGGCCGCAGGTGCGAAGGAGGTTGCAAGGGCGGATGGATGTCCGCACCTGCGATGTCGCAGGCGCGGAAGCTGGGCCACTTAAGTGGGTTTCGCAGGTGCGGTTGAAAGGTCGCACCTGCGGAGTCGTAGGTGCGAGAAAAACAACGCTGTTGCGGAAATGCCTGGGCAGAACTATAAAAGGCAGCCTTCGCAAAATT